>WAAG01001519.1:1352-31671 GCA_013390105.1 Tichodroma muraria | reverse complement strand
CAAAGTGGTTTTATATTTAAGGCAAAATACGTATTTTGTACTTGCCTGAAGGGCTTAAATACTGCTGTGAAAATAGCCCTTACAATCCCTGGATTTGCTAATTTCAGGACAACAGGATACATTTTCAGCACCTTATCATGGATGCAATCCACTAGACAACATGAACAGAGATTGCTATACCCAATTAGAGAGTATCAAAGATAATAGAGTTAGATTTGCAGAAGATTTTCAAAGATGTCATATCTTTGAACAAAACTTATTAGGGTTCCATCAGCCGTTTGAACAGTTTTAATGAAGTTGAAACTCAGCTAAGTACGGAGTTATTTTACTTCATGATTAACTTTGAAGAATTTTATTTTTGAAGCCCTAACATCCTGTAATTAAAAGGAATCCTTAACACATTGCAGTAATTCAGTATTCAGTAATTTATGTTACAAGATCTACTTCCAGAAATGGTCTTGATATATAGCCAAATGCTGTTAACCAATGGGTGCACTTACATTTATTGCTACTGGCTTCTTTAATATTTTACATCTCTCGGAGAAAGCACATTCTCAGCTTCCCATTCAACACTAGAGCAATACATTTGAAAAATGCCCTTCTTTTGGCAGCCAGAGTTTTCGCCTGCAGTGTTTGCTGCATGTTAACATTTACCTACAGCAGCGCAACGCAAGGCAAATGCCAAGGTGCAGGCCCAGTCCAAGGCATTCCCAGGAAAAGATGAAGCACTTGCAATTATGGATACTTACAACCACTTGAAACTACATTTTAACATGGTCTCAATCCCCACTCTCACTCGCTTAATCTGGGTCTCTCTGACCTCACTCAAAATGGCACCACTACAGCCAGCATTTAGCAACCTACTGCTGCTTGAACTGGAAGATTCTATCTTTCCATGTCTCCCAGACACCAAAGGAATCTATTAACACCACTGCTGTTTTACCAACACTCTCCAAGAACTAGACTACAACAATCACACCAAAACAATAGATTTTAAATGCAGAACACAACAAATAGCCTGGCTAAATTTCACAAACCTTGTTTAAAAATCACTCTGAAAGGATTTAGTAGCTCAGGACTCAAACCAGCGCTTAACAGCAGAAGCTGTTAGCCCACAACCTTTCATCATTTAATGCTACAAAGTATATGGTATTTTAAAAACAGAGTATCTTGCATTCCGCTCCTAAGACAACCCTCATCTTTTTGGTTTTCTCTAGCTTCAGTACTACACGTTATATTAAAAAGAAGGAACAGTTGTAATAACAGAAAATAAGCACCATGTAAGTAATTACCTACAAGCAAGAAAATAAGAGTTCTCTTCTTTAACAGTACAAACTATCTGCAGTGTATCTTTTTGAAGGTTTTACAGGCACTGTAAACGTTACTCTCATGATTTATATGTTTTAGAGCAAAACTTTGACATTTCAATTGGGATAAGGATATATTGTATCCAACTAAAGACACAGCGGAAGAAAGCGGAGAGTCATGTTGCAAACCTATTAAGAGAGCAAGAATTTCTCACTGGAGGCACCATGGGAAGGTTTTGAGCTGTCCCAGTACTTGGACACAGACACCAACCAGCCAGGCACTGCAGCCTGAAACAGTTCTTGATAGACACGCCTCTTCACTATTTCTGGAATGGAAATGATGCATAAAACCACTGCCATCAACTGAAGAGTTAATTTTGATAAACATCTGTGTTTTATTTTGCTTTGCAAAAAGCCTCTTTTCGGTAACATTCCTTGGCTTTAATCCATATTCAAGAGCCAGCCAACTCTAATATCACCGTAGCAGCTAAATGAAAGACGAGTGAACCCCTTCCTTTGTGACTCTGGAGTATCTGTGCGCCTTCTCTTTCCCAAAGGGAGGCAACGAACCAAGGAAATCTTCGTGTCACATCTGGGGTAGTTTTGTGGTGGCCTCCACGCCAAGAGCTGAGGGGCACAATGCAGCCCAGACCTCCCCTAACCCTGACCTGGAGCTTTGGGGCGGTCCAGGCTACTTAGAGAACACTGGAAGCTGTCCTGCATCCCTTGTTCCTTGCCAGCAGGACACCTGCAGGGGCCTGACCGAAGCGAAGGCAACGCAGCTCTGTCTCCCCTGGCAGGCCCATGATAGACCAGGAAATAAAGCAGGAGAAAAAGCTACTGCAAAGAAACAAATCATAACTAAGATGGAACAAAAACATTTTGGAGATGTTTGTTATTTCCCTCTCCCCTCTATCCTTTCTCATACACGCATTTCTGCCTCCTACATTTCCAATTATTATTATTATTATTATTATTATTGCTTTCAGCTCTTCTGACCTGTGGGGAGATATTTTGGGTAAAATGAAACAAGTCTACATGAAATGCAAGCTTCTGATGTAGACAAGAAATCTTCTTTTTTCCCCCCAGAATATTTGGCTTGACACTTCAAAGGCTTCTTTCTCACATTCACAGTGATTCTTCTATAAATATATCCATCTATATGCACATAGCGACTGCAACAAATCCACGGTCACACAGGACTTCACAGTCATTACAAGCACACCAAGCTGCAGCCCCACAGACCTCACAGCAAACCACGGGGAACAAGCTGCAGACCTTCTGCAAGCACCCCAGTTTGTGCTAATGGGCTGGAGAAAAACACTAGATGCAGCCCTCCCAGATACTGCTCCAGGTTACAATCCTTGCAGGACAACAGGGGCAGAGCTGCTCCTTTCACTGCAGAATGGGGGTCTTGCTTTACACCGTACCTTACACAGGCCCAAGGTGTGAAGACACTCATCTTTTTTGTCTGCTCAATCAGGATTCAAATAGGGGACGAGTGGAGACAGTTTGCAGCATGTAACAGTGTGACTGCTTTTTGGATGGTTCTGCAAAAAGCAAAGATGCATTTGCCTGCTTGCCTCTCCAACCCCTAGAGCTCTGTGGATCTCATTTTTGCAGGGGTTATACTCTAGTGGTGTCTGGTATCAGCCCACACCCAAATCATACTATTAAGTCTTCCAAAATGAATAATAGATGAAAGGAGGTGCTGCTGAAAACAGTGACAAGTAACTTATCAAGAAAAGCTGTTTTTCCACAGTAAGAGACTTCCTGCTCCAAAACATTAAGCCATACCTATCATCATACAGAGTATATTCTATTTACAGTACACCTATCTGGTTTTAATCACATCAGAGGAGTGTAAATTCTAGGAGTGAATCCTTTTATCTTTCAAGGCAAGAGATGTATCAAAAGTTAAAAACACAGTATCAAAATATTTTCATCCCATTTTGAGCTTCATCACAAAGATGTATTTATAGCATCAACGAGGGGGTGTTGTGCAGACTTTCTGAACCAACTTTTATAGACATGCCATACCTATGCATATTATTGTCTGAAGTACATCCTTCATCATTTGAAAAAGCCCCATGAGCTCTATTTTTACAGAGACACCACTCTGGAATTCAGCTCTCATTCTAGGTTTTGAAAAACAAATTCTTTGTAAAAGGATGGGATGCTTCACCTAATGCAGTTGGATGTATTGTCATTTTTCTTTTTAGTATAGCCCAATGAGCTTTTAAGTTACTGGAAATAACAAAAGAGGGTATAGTGCAGTATTCACTTAAAAACCTCAGTGCAACAGCTACCTGCATGCTCCACATACATGGAATACTGTTTATACTTGAATATATTCAAAAGGCCATATTTCACATATTGATACTGTTTTCTTATTAATAGATGCTTTATCAATTCTACATCTAACAGCTCCCTGGCCATGTTATCACCATGCCTTGAGCACATCACAAACCCCAATGCTCCTTCTCACGTTACTGTGGAGTTCTCTGCCTGCTTCACAGAGAACAGAAACAACCCCACGGATCATACCAATGTATCTGCCTTGCCAAATTCTCTGGGAAAGCAGAAAGCTGCACTTGGATCCCTCACCTTGCAATGTCGAATTTATTCCTATTCTCTGCCCAGGTACAGGAATCTGTTGCCAAGTGAGTCATTGCAGGATAAAGTTCTTTAACACTGCAGGCTAAAGACTCACAAGTCCCTGAAGGTGCCAAAGCGTGGATGCTGCAAAGGACAGAAAGGATCAGCACCAGCACAATAATATTTTACAGTCTGCTTTTTAATCTAAACATGAATAAAATTCCAAATCCAAGCTATCACAACATACATTCCCCTATGGCAACCTCTCAGGAAGAGGAAGAAGCAGACACTGCAAGTGAGTCAGAGACAATGGCACAGAACAAACTCCATTCCTGCTCACTTGAGACGTTTTTTCAAGGTCTATGAGGTTTACTATTTCTTCCCTGAGGCAATGACTGGGACTGCATTTTTCCAATCCCCCTTCAGCTCATCCAGCCACATCTGTCATCTCTCCTGGCATCTCTCAGCTCCTTGGTGATATCTGCTAGCTCTTCCATCTTCATCTTTCAGCTCAACCAGGCATATCTGTTAGCTCTGTTATGATTGATCTAATTTTGACAATTAATACACATGACACACTTAACATCCTGTTATTTTAACACTGAGAATTCCTGGGAAGGCACTGTCTTTAAACAAGATTTTCACAACTGAAAATTTCATCAGAAACTAAATGAATCCTACTTTGACGTACAGTAGTACAATTTACTGTCTCCAGCTTAATTGCCACATCTCCAGTGATAGCCACCCCAGAAAGTCTCCCAATGACAGCAAACAGCCACCCTGACATGTGTGACTGCACAGGTGAACCCAACTGCACTCAGAGCTGGCCACAGCTCACCTGCTCAGAACACAGGAAAGCAGTGTGCTTTCTTTATATCCAGCTCTGTAGCACCGTTCCTGATTTTATGGTAAGTTAACTCCTGCAACACCTGGTACAATGACTGCCACTGTAGTGCATGGTCTGTCCAAAGGGATGTAAGGCTGCACAGGCTTACTTCACCAGCCTCCCTGTCAGGACGAGGGGCAAGAGTGAGTACCAGAGCAAAGGAAGAAAAGTTCCTTGCCTCGGTTCCTGGGAGGCAATCTTGGGTTCTGGTAACATGATGTGACCCATCAAGCCAGTAGAAGCTTGTCCCTTCAACAAATCAAACTCAAGCTGGGTTAGAAATAACAACAAAGGAAATAAAGGGCTGAGTTACTTGTACTGGCATTCCAGGAGGGATGAAACAACAGCGTGTCCTGAGGATAACTGTGCCGTAAGACAGTTTGAGCATTTATGATAATCTGCAAAATCAGAATCATAGGGAAATTCTGCATCCTTTGTGCTGGGCATCTGGAAGTGGCCCAACCTCTGTGCACCTCTGTGGAAGACAGACAGAAGATTACACAGTAGGAAAACAACAGTATGGAAAAAACAATTAATGTGGTATGTGTTCTCCTTCTTTGATGAACAGTGATAACCTCTGGGAAGGCCCAGCTACTATTGGAATCTTGAGACCATACATGTACTTAATAAAGGAGAATCATGTTTCCACAAGCTTCACTCACTCTTAAAATGCACCCATAACCTTTTCTCTGACTCCCGCACAAGCACCCGCCATCTCCATAAGATGCAGGACTTACTTTTTTTTGTGCAATATGCTTCAGAGAAGTGGATAAATCACAGTTGCCTGAACCACAGCAGACTGTTCTCTTTCCAGCTGAGCACGACTGAAAATGCAGTGGGTGAAAATGGAGCAGTGGAGTTTGTGCTGTTATTACCACATGGTCCCCTACACACACCATTTATACAGCTGTAAGGGAAAGAGGTGAATTCTCCAAGCATGCCATGAGTGATGAGCTCTAGTCTCGCCTCCTGTTGAAGTTAAGGATTGGTAAAACTGTAGAAGCATGGTCTCATTTGATCGTAAGTCACCAGAAAGAAAACATACTGTTAAAAATGCTAGAGATTAACAGATTTTCCTGGAGATTTTTTTCCAGTGTCTAGATGAGAGAATAAATTGCTAGGGCTTCACTGTCAGTTTATCTTGTCATCCAGACCCTCCAGTTGAGATTACTTCTGTTCTCCACTCCAGACCATCTGTTTCCCTGTATAGAAAGGATGTATGCACACTGGTGTTCATTAGTGTACATCAGGAGTGGCCTCTTCTTGCACAACAGTATCAATTAATCCATGTTACTTAAAGCTCCAAAAGAGCAAAGTGGAGCCTAACACTACACAGACACACTGACAAAAACCCCTATTTCATACATAATTTAGGAAAGTGGATGCAGTTCAGCAACAGTTAAAGACTAATCTCTCGTGCTTTTTGTGCATTTACATAATTGATTTGCTAGATAATGCACTCTGCTCCCTTATTTAATAAACATGTTAATGATTTCAGACAATTACTCCAAACTGCCTACAAGTGTCTAAGAAACACACACAAAAAAAATTAAAATGAAAATACACACCAAAAGGCACATCCTTCATATCACATAACACAAGATATTAAGTCAATATGTCACCCTGTCAACAGTCACTTGCTACCTGCTGTTATACATTTATTCCAACTCTCATGTATTAGCCGGGGCTGCGGCACTGACTAGACACCCATGTGGGCTAAAAAGGGAGCTCGAGAATCAAACTGGTGTGCTGTCAAAAGTCTGCGTGTGTGCGAGTGGGGAGGGGAGCTGTGAGACAGAAGGAAAGGAGGAGGGAAGGAAAATAATGCAGGGTGGAAGAGAAGATTAGAGAAGACATCTCTGTCGTGTAGTCTCCTTTGGGCTACAGGGGGGAAATTATGGAAAAACTAAGCTTGTTCTATTTTTCTCTCTACAGCTTGAAGAAGGCCCAGCAGACAAATGTATCACTTCGAATCTTGTAAGCCAGCACACATTTTAGCCACTCTTTTGTTCAGTCTCAAGGCACTGGAGGAACTGCTGATTGCAGGGCTGGGATTGGGGACCCACATCCCACCTGTCTCTGCTATTCCAGCCCGCAGCCAAAGGCGCAGCACCAAGAGCTGCCACTGGGTGAAGTGGAGATGATGCTGCTGGCTACACCTGCTCAGGGCAAGCTCCACAGGCAGGGTATTTGTAGGCCAAGATGTTCAGGGCTTCCCTTTCTTGCTCAAGCGGCTGTAAGGATTTCTACAGACATATTTAAAGGGAGCCCAAGCTGAATTTAAAAAAGTGGGAGGGGGAACAGAGCAAACATCAACTGACATAATAACTGGTCTCACCATTACACCAGAACATCTAATCCTGCATTTAAAGGAAATTACAGCACAAGCACAGCAGGTCTGATCTCCTACTCGACATAAAACATTACACAGCAAAGGTCAATTTGCTTTTGGAAAACTGGCTAATGCGAGGCGCTGCATAAAACCAGCCACAAAGCTGTTTTCATGGCCTGTGCTGCAAAGACATCTAAGAGGACACTACTTGTCCACCCTCTCAGCTGGTGGTTAAATTGCTCCAAAGCTGACAACCTAGAGAGCAGAATAAGAGAAAAATTGTCAGGTTTTTATCTACAGTTTTTAATCACAACAGGTCTTTTAAAAATAGCTATTCACTTCTCTCTGTGTTGGCTTAGCAATTCAGAGTGGGAAAGGAAGGAATCAATAAAAAAATATTATGCTACACCACCGTTACCTTCATCCAAGTAAGGTTAATGGAAAACTATCAGCAAGATGTTTCACTAAGCTGAAGTTAAAAACAAGAATGTAGGTATGGCTGGGCAACAAAAAAAAATGAGCACATTACAATGAGAAAATGAGAAGTAGAATGGTTTTCTTGTGGCACAGTCAATAACTTGACCACTGTACAGTGGCAATAGCAATACTTCATATTTTCAAATTCATTACTTTTTAATATTTTACCTGTATGAACCATATCCACAGCCTGGACACAACAACAATCTTCTAGAACTATCTGTTTATAAGGTGGGAATTAAAACTCTTCTTCACTAATAGTAAGTGCACTATAAATCATTTTGATCATCACTCCTATATTGACATTCCTTGCATTCAGGAAGACAGACTTCTTACACTTTTGCCCACAGCATACAAATGCCACACTTCTACAAGACACATTTTTAAGCTTTAAAACTGGTTTTAAGCATAAGCAGAGAGCGTGTTTCCTTAATCTTCTATTGGTTTGGAATATCTTCAAAGTCTTACAAGGATTCTGTATTTCATGTTTGCTAACTTCCCTTGAACTGGGAAACTTCTGTGTGTTGGAAATATTTTACAACCACCACTGATGGCATATGGACTGAAAGGGAAAGTTTTCCATAATTCCAGAATCTTCAAAGCTTCCATAACCAGGCTGTTGGCCATTAATGACTTCTGACATTTTATGAGACCATCTGAACGGCAAGGACACTACTGCTCTAAAAAATAATTGTCACAAAAAATCGTCAATTCTCCATGTTTCCATTTGCTTTCCATTTCCAATGAATAGGGAACAAGTCAGCGCCACCATCCTTTCAGCCCCTAAATTCACATCCGCTCTCAGCAGTAACAGGACAAGGTCTTGTCATCCTCCACAGGTGACCATCCAAAAAGTTAAAAACTTCCCCTTATTCCATCACACCCCCCTCATTTGTCTCTAACGCTCAGGTTCATCACCAAGATTTCAAGTCCCAACAACATTGTTCACATTCTCCCCAACCTAAAGAGACGCAGGTGCCACTGGCAGAGGACACACGGAAGGTTCTGAACAGACTGGGACCAACTTGCCCACTAGACACCAAGGACACAAATGCAGCGGGGGGAAAGCCTCTTAACTGAGCAGTGCAGCTTCAGACCATGACCAATTTTATTCAGAACAAAACAGCAGTGTAATAAAAATTACTACTGCAAATTCTTTGGATCTTCACTGTCAAGTAATGTAAAAAATCCTATTGTATTTGTTTAGCTGAAGTGGGCATATAAATTGGCCAGAAGTACCGCTTGAAATTTTACAAGTGGCTTTACTTGTCCTATCCAAATATATTACATTTGCTATTATTTGGCCACCTAAACTCTTACTGATCCATCACTTCTGCTCAGCTTTCAGTTTCTAAATGTTCTTTCTTCCTCAAGATACCATATTTGTTTTCCTGCACCACTGCTAGTATTCCACCTGGAGCAGATTCAGGATGATGACAAGCAAAAACACTATGAGCTCTAGAAGAGAAATACTAAGGCCAAGACTGCCTTGCAGTCAAAATAAAATACAGACAGCACGTGAATGCTGATAGATTACGGCTAATAAATATAATGGCAAGTCACAGATTAATACCTAGCGACTCTCAGATTTATTTATTCTTTATTTCAAAGACTCTAATAAGTAAGCAACATAGAAAAAAAAAAAAAAGAAACCTACCATACACAAGAAGCACAGCCATCCATTTAATCGAAAGTGCACCAAACTAAATCAATTTTGTTGGTTTGGGTTATTTTTTCCTCTGTGTTAGGAAACCTTAAATAAGTGTAGCATCCCATTTCTGCAGTCTCTGTCAAACCCCTGCATGTGAGAAGGCAGGGAAGAGACAATCTGAAAAACCCTTACTCTGTCTCTCCAAGAGGACCAGCCCTGTAAGCTGCTTCTGCTGTGCATGATACACCAAAGCACTCGCTGAGGAGCAAAGGCAATTCAGATTGCAAGGCAAAGGGCTTAACACAGGTAAGAAAACCCTCTTTTCCCCTCTAGGTCTATTACTTTCTCCTAACTGCTCCCACTGGGTTATATCCTCGGCTGGAATGAATGAAAATCAATGAAGCAAAGCTTATTGACACTACTTGTTCACCTATTGTAAAATCCCCTTGCAAGCAGCATATCCACGCTCCTCCTGATGCCTACGACAGCCCTTCTAACACACAAAATAACACCCTTCTGTTCTTCCCCAAAACTCAACCAACACCAGTGAGTCTGTTCAGTGAGCTCTGCTCCAAAACACTATCTAATTTCAATTATAATGGCCGTGAACAGTATTCTTTCTGAAAACAAGAAGCTGACGGACCTGGTCTCCTGAGATTTATGCCCACCTCCCTCCCCCCCATCCACCACTTCTCTCCTTTGTGTTTCTCCTCTGTTCTTTGATCCTTTCTACCTGGTTATCTACTTCATTTAGACTATAAGCTCTTTGAGGCAAGAGCCAGTATTCTCAGGGGTTTGAAAAACATCTCTGCAAACTTAGGGCACTCCATTAAAGACCTATTTATAAATAAGGCTTTGTTGCAGGATGCAAGTGATTTCGTCAGTCATGACACTGACATCAATGCAACATATACCTTGTACGGTGGCTAAGCTCACTATCCTAGGAAGGGGGCAAGGTGTCATGCAATTTTTAGGATTCAGTGTTTTAAGCCTCTACACATGTTCATTTCGTTGCAGAAACTGCGTTTTTAAATCAAAAACAGATGGAAAAAATTCCACTTCTCTAAGTAGAAGAGTTCCAGTTGTGAAATTCAAATGTTATGTTTATTTCACACATTAAATTATATATAAGGTGCCATGTTAAATTATACATATAGAAAGAGCTCCTATAAGTGAGGTAAAGTCTCTCCAGATTTCTCTACTTTTTTCTTTAAAAAAAAAAAAAAAAAAAAGCCCAAAAACCCCACAACAAAAAACCAACACCACCAGTGCTTCCTCCTCCTTTTTATTTTGTCTGTAGAAGGCAAGAACTGCATTAAATTCTGATCACAAAGGCACATGCCACAAGCCTTTAAGGGACATTTAAGCCTCATCATGCCCATCTGAACCTAAGGCATTTTCTGCCATTTGAAACACCCAGCAGTGTCTACACCTCCAAGGCAAGAAGGCATCTATTTTCTCCCACGTATAACAGTACCCTTTAAGAGGCTGCTGGATCTGTATTCTTGCAATCAATACACAGGTTTTTCAGGCAGCGCCATCTGAAATGACACACCTATCAGCACTACAGCAGAATCAGGAAAGGTGGCCTCACAGGAAAATGAATTTTCAAAAATCACTTTCAGTCAGCTGAATAGTTATTTCCATTTCATCATCACCACTGCGCCCAATATTGGATAAATATATTCTATTCAGATAACATCATCCATCCCTTGATGAGATCACTCAAAATAGGATGAAAGTCAAGTACAGTAACAGGCACAACATGTGGACACCACTCAAAAATTCATTACCAGGTCTACTGAAAGCCAGAATTGTGGCAATTATGAGGTTTGGAAGCAATTTGATGAGGGTACATGAAGTACTTCTTTCAACTGCTCATTATTGCTGCTACTCAGAAGAATCATTAACAAGCACCACAGTGATGAACAGTTTCAGTGCTCACTTTGTTTCCTCTCCTGTTGCTGGGTCACCATTCTCCTTCACATTCTCAGCAGCTGCACAGGTGACCTGACGTTCTAGTCCCAAAGTAACAAGGTCTATGACAAACCTGTATAAAGAGTTTAGCAAATTTGCATCACATTTTGGAGAGAGACAATAACTTGCGTCCTTACTTCTTTCTGACATGTTTTTTCTTCTCCAGCATTTCCAAAAGCTCTTGTCTGTCTCCTATTTCAAATACAAGTGCTAAGAATTCTTGACATTCTGCCATTCCTTCTCTTCCAAAGTGTAGCTACTACAGCTCAGCCTGGGAGTCTTTGCAGACAAAAGCACATCCAAAAACGAGCTATCATCTGGGGACTGTGGCATGATACCTGCACCCAGGTGAACACTTGAGGTGCAGGCAGTCCTAACAAGACCAACATGACACAGCATCCTAGGATAGAGACAGAACGCTTGGAAGGGAGTAAGAAGTCATCTTGTCAAGGTGCAACCTTTCTCCCACATGCTCTCACCCATCTTTGCTTAAAATTTACCAAACAGGGACTTGCTAAGGTACTGGGGGAAGAGATGGGAAGATGACATCATCTGCATTGCTCCCTACAAATGTCTGGAAATGTCTGGAAAAGTCTTCCAGCTGGAAAGAAACAAAATTCACAAACTTTACTTCTGCACCAGCAATTATCACATAAGAATAAACACGTTGTGAATGCTAGTTAATTCTGAAATTAACTTTGAGCTGGGACAGCAAACAAACCAGCACAAAGGAACAGCATAAGAAGCAAGAGCCATCATCCAGATGTCAGGAAACAGACTGACCCCAGGAATGTTTCTTTGCGCTCTGCTAAATGGCCTAAATCACCTGAAGAACAGATTCCCTGTAAACCTCAAGAGAATAACAACCCTTTTCCCCCCAGCCATTGTTAGTGTCTTCTATCTCAGTGCATACCCTCCTTGCACCACCCCTGATCTTCCTGCTTCCACCAGGCGGAGAGTTGGAATCTGTTTCTTCCCTCCTTTTGCCTTTGGAATGACAGACTCTCCAAATAATTCTGAGGCCTTAACTGCAGGCCATCTCCAAGCACACTACTACTGTATTGGTTATTCACCCTTTTCCCATATTCCCTATAGCAACAAAGCTCATGGGAGTTGAGTCTTTTTCATCTCTAAACGGTAGTCTGAATTCTGCCTTTTTCTTTTTTCTGGAGAAAACCACCTTGAGAAATACTCTTTTTGCATGCTAATTCCATTGCAAATACCTGATCTGAATTCTGAGTCATTAGCAAATGAGGTGACCTGCAGCAGAAGGGCTTCCTTGACATATGTATGGAAGCTTCTCAGAGAAAGTATTTTCAGATCAGGAACCTGCATTGCCTATAAAGCTTGTGGGATGTGCAGCAATACAGAAGAACTTACTTATTTACATGAATGAAACATTACTTCAGTACCAGCTTGGAGAAACAGCAAGAGACTACATATTGTACCCTGTATTATAATCTGAGTGAATCAGCTCACCACATTACATTAATTATAAGCACATTAATTTGCACTTTCACATTTTAAAAATAAATAATAGACATAAAAAGGTTCGGGTTGGGAGGGACATTAAAAGGTCCCTAGTTCCAATTCTCTGCCACAGGCAGGGACACCTTCCACTAGACCAGGTTGCTCCAAGCCCCATCCAAGCTGGTCTTGGACACTTCCAGGGATGGAGCAGCCACAGCTTCCTTGGGCAGCCTGTGCCAGGGGCTCACCACCCTCACAGGGAAGAATCAAACTCCTCTTCTAGACCAGAATCACACGTTCTTATACCAAGATACTACAGTGAAGGTATTTCCCATTCAATGTCCTTAGTGCTCCTGCTTCCATTATAAGCACTGAAAAGGAATGTCTGTAGTATAGGAGAAAACAACCATTTGTTGGAGAAATGAGTATTTCATCCAAAGAGTAATTCTCCTTCAGAAAAATAAATTTATTGCCAGGTGCAATTTTTGACTGCACTTTTTTGCAACAAACCAACACAGAAAAATATTTAAATTTGGAAGTATTAAATAAGCTTTCCAGGCATAGTAACTGAGCAGTCTGTTCACTTATGGCCCACAAGCCATTTTGAAGGCAAAAAACATGTGCCAGTATATATTTATATAGGCATATATGTTCTCACTTACACCACAGGAAAAGACAAATGTGTTCTTAGATGTTATATAAAGTTTAGAGTTCATGGGGGTTGTTTTTATTTTAAAAAACAAATCACCATCTATGCAGAGGGAAATCTAACATGTAGAAGCCCATGGTTAAAACTTTCCCCAAAACTTTGAAATACCACGTTTTCATATTCATAACCCTATATTAAATATGAAATATTTCAAAGCAAATGTTTAAAGCTAGTGAATATACGACAAAATCTCTGTATCTTCTCAAAATGCATATGATCTCCTCCAGTGAATGTTAAGAAACTTTAAAGAACTCAGGCCAAGAACCGCTGGAGCGTGACTTAAATTCACAATTAACTTGCTTCATAGCAAGGTAATCTCCCTCTCACTTAAGTTATATCAACTTGAAACGTTCACCCTGTTGTCCTCTGCAGCAGGAGGGAACTGTTTCTAAGGAGCCCGAGGCGCCAGCAGCCCAAAACACAGCTCTGAGGAAGAAGCTGCTCAGGAAGAGCGTGCCGTGCCCCTGCTGCCCAGGCCCGACTCCGCGCAGGGCGCACCCAGCAATCACAGCACCCGCGGCGTGCGCGCCGACACTGCCCGCAGCGCTGGGCCACCCGTGTCAGGTGACAGAGCCTCTGCCTACTGCTCTCAGTCGCTTTCACAAGAGATGCCATTATCAAGCCACCCATTCAATGCAAAAATGCAGCATCACCTATTCACTGCATCGTTTCACACAGGCTTTCCGAGATGGTGTTTTATAAAGATCGGGTATCTCTTTGAGCTTCAGCGCACACAGGTGAGGAGGCAGTATTTTCTGTAAAACAGACAGATGGGTTTGGAAGGATTGATAAGAGGTGTAAAAGATCCCAGAGAAACCAAGTAGGCAAGTGGAAGAGCTGTGCTCCAGCCAAGTTTTATCACTCACGTAAACAATGCAAACCTGGTTCTAGGATTGCACTCAAAGAGCCTCTATCTAAAGAAGAAAAAAACTACTGCCAAGCTAAACACAGAAACCTGCAATGTCTTAGTAATGGCCCCAGGAGGGTTATTTTCTCATTCTTTACCTCACATGAAACCCCAGATACCCACACAGGCCTTAGTGCCACGGCACACATGCAATAATTTGCATTCTCTCAACAGTATCCCTGTCGTCAGGGAGTGTTTGGGGAAAGGGAAATCACAGAAAAACGGTGAACTGAACTATCTTTTCCACTGGGATTAGAGGTTGAATAGCGAGCAAGAAGCTCTTTCTCTACTTCCCCAGTCTCTATCTCCCCTCCACACTACAGCAATGCCTCCTTCCTTTGCTTATTCTCAGTTATAATATTGAGCCTGCAAAACAGTCTGTTCAGCAAATGGCAGCTGAAGCATCTTGTACTTGATTTGAGCTGCTCTTTCAGACATCCCCTCCACACCGTGGGAAACCGGCAAGTTGAAAAGAGGTCATCACAGTCCCCATCCCATAAAGACAAAAAGTTTTCATGGAAAATAGGTGGGGTGTCCAAATGTCCCTGTCAGACAGGACCAGCACACCCTGACAGCAGAAAGGTTTCTTCTGATGCAATTCTATACTGCAGAATGGCAACCAGGTAGGTACGTCCTGATGTATAAGGCAGACACGAGAACGCAACTACATTATTTATTCTTTTTACATAATAGATGAAGGGAAGGAGGAGTTATGGAATGGACTTCAGCCTTAACATAAACAAAACTGCCTACAGAGATAGCTTCAAGGTAGGAAAACAGACTTACATGCTGTTTTCATAAAAAAAGATTTCTAAAAATCTAGACAACAAATCAGCCAAAAGCAAACACATGCAAAAGCATTTTAAAAAATCGCCTGCAAAACGGAAAATGAAGCAGTCCCTCAAACACTGAATACCAGATGCTTAAAAAAACTAAGCATAAAAACACCATTGCAAAGTACTTGCAAGTTTGAACTAAGAAATAAAAGGTTCTACGCAAGAAAACAACTTTAAAAAGTTTACTCAAAGTTGAACTGATTGCATACTTGGTGAAAAAAATAGCTCCATACTGATTAAAAAGCAAGCAAACTTCTTTTTTTATGAAGTCCTTACTCCTAGACTGAATGTGTCAGAATTCAAGACTGTTGAATAAATTCCAATGCTACTTGAAATCATTGCACAAACGAGGAGGAAGAAAAAAAAAAAAAAAATCAGCCACAGACATAATACAGGCACTGGCCAAAAACATTTCTGGGTATGTGGCATTTTTAAAGACACCCCACATTTTCTAGAGTGTTTCTAGTGTCTTAGATTTCTTCCTGGAATGCTGTGAAGTAGCTTTACCTGCACACAGAGCCTTTTGGAGAGGAGGACAGGCTGAATTTAAGGACCTCTGATGTAAACCTCCTGCAGCCAGAAGCTGCCTGACATGTCCTGAATCTCAACCATATGATTACAGCACTGCTGTGAAGTTTTAAAATCTAAACCTGTCTGAAAGAGCATGAACACATTAGCATATTGTGACAAGCCAGAAGTTAGGATTTTAAGCTTTACACAAGAGACTATTTATCCTCTGTAGGCTCTCTTAAGAACAACACATACTACAGACATTCGAGTATTTTCCTTCCCCAGGGAAAAAAAAGGGGAAGGATAGGAGCAAAAAGCCTATTAAAGAAATCACACAAAGTTAGTCCAAACTACTGACAGAGAAAGTATTAAACATCTGGTTTCTAAGACAGACATCCTTTTCCTGGGTATCTGCATGATCTAAACATTAAGCATATCACAGGATGGCAAAAGCTATGGCAACCAATACACCAGAAAGGTATTTTGTTACTCTCTAGTTGCTGCAGCAGCACATTCTTGTGCTCTTCCATAAAGCCTTTGGAAAACCCAGAGCATTTGAGGCAAGAGGATTCCTAAAAACAACTCTATGTAAGAGAATGGTAAGAAACCATTTTGTAAGATTTCCAGTGCATTTATACAGACTTATAAGAAAAGGGGTGTAAATGTAATTCTGCTCTTCCCAGCACCTCTCAGCATCTGGTCGACAGTGGGTGTGAGACTTCCCTAGACAGGCAATACACTTGCACTACCAGTTTTTAGTCAAGGAAGTAACACATCAGCCACCAGTTCTAGATTCAAGTTTTATTTATTATGAACACTTGAAAAGCACTTTAAGATAAAAATCACTACATACAGATTTTACATGGACACTATGCTGTTCACTACATTATCACACATTGCCTAGGATATTTTTGCACTACTTCTAGTGCTGCAAGAACTCACGGACCCACAAAAAGCTCTGTGCGTTTCTTGTCATTAACAATAACCTGGTAGATAGCACACTGGAGTAGCTGCAAATAGCCTGACTATGCTTTCCATAGCCACCAGAACTCTGCTTTTCAGAGCTGCTCTCCTGAATTTATGTTTCCAAATTGAGCTATACCTGCCAGCCTTACCTCTGTCTTGTTCAGCACAAAGACGAATGTGCTGGAACTTGTTCTGTTTGCAAATATACATTACTTAAATCCTTCATCACCACCAAGAGAGGCTATCAACAGATTATTCCCGTACTACATTTATACGAAGCACTTCTGGGAATAAATCAGAAGTCATAAATCCTTATTTAATTAACTTGTGTAAGAAAACACAGACTGCACTAGCACTTACACACCAAGGCTCTGACAAATCCAAAGGCAGAGCAGTGCTGAAACTATCAAGCCCTGCCAGGTAAATCACACTTTTTGTGCCTGTTTAGCCATGTAGAACATTACCTAGAAATCACAGAGAGACAAAGATTGACAAAATTATAAAATACAGGGGAAATCTCCGGTGCTTGAGGCTGTCAAATGTCAAAGGAAATTCAAGAACTTTTAGGCAAGTACAAAACGCCAAAACTTTCAACTAGCTATAGCCACTACTAATTCCCAGTTACCAATAAATGATGTATTCTTTCTATAAAGTGTATGGCATGAACCCAACACAAAAGAGAAGATTCCTGAGGTAATGGCTTTGCAAAAACCTCAAATCTTGATTTGTAACTTCTTTTTCTTCATGCCCAACTTGCTTAATCAATTGTATATTTATACCATCACCAAAAGTAACAGAACCAAGAACTACCTTATTTTTTGATGAATGAATCTTACAGTGAAGCAAAAGTTGAGAATTCTTATAGATTATAAATACGCGGGAATCAAAGCCTGCAATGCTATTTCATTAGAGAGTAAACAGCCAAAGACGTGAGTTAGATACCAAATGGTATTCACCCTCCAAACACTATAACTCAATATAAGTTTAAATGGTAAATAAGCTCAGCACTGAACAATGCTCTAGAGCCACCCAAACCCAGTCAAATAAATAATCTCTCTGAACAAGTAAGCTTTTAAACAGGCATACTTAGAGGAGACTAGGCTCTAAATTATTATTTTTCCTAACTTCCAAAATAAAGCTACAACAATAACAGAACCAACAAGATATTTTAGAATATCCCCTGCATGCCAAATTGGAGCACTAAGTAGTATTTCAATTTTCTTTTCCATTTCAGCTTCTGACTCACTGAAACATCCTTCTGTATTTTTACATTCCTTTTCAACAACTGTGTGTATAAAAGGATTCACTGCGCTGCTACAGACAAACCAATTCTCTTTTTGCTGTGTCCCTAAGCACATTTCCCAGGAGAGGGGCTGGAACCTGGCGAAGGTACTCCCCACGTGAAGCTCCCGGAACAGCCGAGGCCACTTTGCCCGGAGAAGGGGGAAAGGAGCTGCCCCAACCTGTCCTGCAGTGCAGCAATCAGGCCTTGAGCCGGAGCGTGGGTCTGACACACGCCAGGCGTTTTTGGGCAGAGACCACGTTTTCAGAGAACCTTCCTCTACACCAAGGGCTGCTGCTTCTGACTACTAACCACAAACCAGTATTGCATTCTCATCTCTCACCCGTCCCATTTGAGAAATCAGCTGTACAAATGCTTCCAGACTTCTCACAGCCTTATATTAGTCTCCAAAAATTAGTGCAACACATAGCACTGTGTTCCCTACATATCCAGGAATTCAACTATGATGACCCTTGGAGTTCATTTTTTTATGAAGGCACTTTTGAAGTTGCACTCATGCCATGTTTTCCTTGAAAAGAACTTAGGCAAATATTGGGAAGGAGACAGGAACCCCAAGCAAGCAACCCTTCACACACTGAATTCTGACTGAAAGTACCCCACTTCTAAATGAAAACAATTGTATCAAAATGTGGTTACAGAGGGAATAACCTCGGAGCAAAGCAACTCAACAGTAAAAAGGACACGATAGTTCAATACCCTGAAACAAAGGCCTCTCATTCACAGGAGTAACACTGCAAAACTCATATCCAACAATAGCTTTGCCTCCAGCAGCACCTGTGCCAAACCCAAATCTGATTTCTCACTCCTATAATCTAGGTAACCAAGCTTCCTAGGGTGCTGCTTAAACACCCAGTCATTTTGTCATGGGGACTACCCATAGTTCCTTTGATGCTCTGTCCTAATCCTCAAGCACAATCACCCCGAGACAGCTCTCCCACACTGCTGATCTCTGCCAGCAGCGCCCTCCTGCCTTCCTCAGCTACACCTTGATTTGCAGAAGAGTGGCAACTTCAGAAACCACCATCTGCCTTCCTCCAACAACATCCTTCTGTGGATTATACCTTCAAAAAACAGAAACAAAGCATCACTTGAAAAAAAAAATGCCTTTAGGTTAAGAAACAAACTACTCGCTTTTTTTGCCTAGAATACCTGCATTTGATTACAAAGAATCGGGGTAAAGATTAGCTTAACTACTTCTGTGAAGGCAAGAGTTGCTCAAAACTCAAAAGAAAAAAATGGAGCCCTTTTATTACCAAAAATCATCCACAAAGAGAGACACAAACATGAGGGAGGTAGAGGGGCAGCCACAGCAGATACACAGGGAACACAGCAAACTCCAGGAAAAACAGAGGGTCTTGCACATCTCACACTCGCACATCACCTCTGACTTCACAAATAAGTAACTTAAAGGAGTGCAACAAAATTGGAGATAAACACTTCTGCTCAGCCATGTTCTAATTCTTGACATACCAACAAAAATTGAAGGAGATGGCAGTAGCTGAAAGCTTCTTTGGTAATGAGGGAACTGAAGTTACCAGTTACAATTCCGGTCAACCTTCCTCCTTTTTCATGCTGGGGGGAAGAGACAAGTACTATATTTTCTGAGGCCACGAGGCTGCCAACTGGCTGCTCTGCTGGAAAGGATTAAAATGCAATGTCAAGGAGAACTGTTGGAAGAATGAGACTAGGAAAAGCATACAGCTGGGAACTGGGGACTCTTCCTTGTGTTTGACAGTACAACATGGATTTGAATACTTCTCCAGGGCCTGCAGAGCAAGGGGCTGCTCTCCAGTAATTTAATACTGACACTTTTAAGTTTACTGGGCAGCCAGACCAGGAGGGAAATTCTTCTCTATAGTTTCACTGGTGTCGTTCCAAGGCGGTGACAGTGGAGTCAGTGGCACTACGTCACCACAAAAGAATTGGATTCACTTCCCATCTTTTACCATCTCTGCAATGAATAGGACAGGGAATCTGAAACAGCAACAACTTCATACATATTTGACAATCTATTCCTTCTGCCAACAGAAGACTGCAGTTATTCAGAAGCACTCCTTCCTCTTCTAGCACCTGGTGCATATTAATTGCTGCAGCTCCATTGCTGTGACTGCCAAGGCACTGTAAGCACTGGGAGACACTGGGAACTGAGAAGAAATGTGTTCCTGAGGACAAGCCCACCATGCACACACACACACAGAGCGATATGGAAGCTTTAGTCTCAACGAGGCACCCAGGCTTGTGGGTGCTCTCACTACTGCCATCCTTCTCCACCTCCAATCCAGCATTTGCCACCTCCTCCAGCTTCATTTAACTCACACAACGAGTTCTGCCAGAGAATCCACCTTTGTCAGTAAAGCAACATCCACAGCCACAACAAATTAATAGTAATAAATGAGTAGTGTCTTATATTGACAGTAAACTGGTGGGTGTGATGAAGAAAAGATACTCATTTGCTTGATACATTGTGGGATATTAAAATCAATGCTTAGTATTTCCAGCTATGAACCTAATCAATTACTTTTATAAGCTGGAGTCTTCTCCTTTCTTAAAGCACTGAAAAACACCTTAGCCTAAAAAATAAGCCCCGATTATAAGGAGGCACATGGAGAAAGTTAAGGAGAATGGTGGTAAGGGGTCAGATACCTTTATGTCAGGTCAAAAAAAACCCAAAAAACAAAAGCTTGCTGTTTGCATTTTGTTTCCTTTACATTCACATTAATGGTTTTCATTAGTTCTTTTTTAAATAAAAATTCTCTGGCCAACATCATATTCAACCATATTCCTTGTAGTAATTTCCCTTCTGAATTACATGTGCAGGAAAGGTGGGGTCAGGAAAGAACTGCAGCTGCCTGGCAGGAGCAAATGAATGCAGAAAGTACTGCACAGGTGTCAGACAAAACATTCTTGCTTATAATGATCTGGTCATGAATAAACACATCCCACGGCATCCCAGACCACCAAGGCCTGCCTCCTTCACGTGAGGAGAAATACAGCAGTGGACAGGGTCTCAGTGCTAGAGTGTGCAAGCAAATAGTAATTCTAAAGGGAAAGAGAGGAGCAAGAGTAGAAGGCAGAACAATATTTTTATGCAACACAGACCAGCTCATACTACAAAATTTCACTGGCACAGTTATGTCAGTAGCGAGAAGCAAAAAACCAAAATACGCCCACAAGTGGCATCACAACGCCAACAAAGCCTCCCAGAGAGAAGAAACTTTTCAGCAAGGCTGTCATTTGGTCAGTACAGTTTCTATCATTTAATCAGGTGGCTTTAAAACAGCCAAAGGGATCCATCTGACAGTGCTTTTCATTGTCCTCTTGAGCAAGGAACTTTCCAGCCTACATCTACTGGTTTATACAGGTGATGGATGCATCTCCCCTAAGTGCCCTCTGTGCGCAGGGCAAGCCTCACATCCCAGACAGTGCTCAGCCTCCTCTGGCTCCTGACACAAGCCTCTGTCTTGGAGGCTTCTGAAAGGAGATCCTACCTAGAGATCTACAGCCTGCTAATCTGCTGCCTCTGAAATGCAGAGCCACTTGGTCCAATTAGAACTGCAGGGAATATTCATCCTGTCCCTGACTAAGATGAAGCGCTTCTTTCAAAAGCCACTGTGGCACAGTGCCAGCAGTAGCAAGTCCAAGTGTTCCGTGTGGAGCCAAGAGTTATTAATTAGTTTTATTAGTGGCAGGTCCTTAATGTGAAGTGACAGGGAAAGAGAGAATATCCCATCACTACTGAAATATAAATTGTCCAGATTTCAGTTTTGTTGTTCCACAACACATACAGGCCGCCAGCCAGGGAAGAGTGAGGAAGAGTGAACACAGCCAAATGCCTGTATTCAGTGTTCCTGTATATTAATGGCGCACTGAAAAGACTCTGTTACCTCAGGTGGCTCTCCGGGGAACTGTTCATGAATTTTAATTACGAGGGAGGGAGCATTTTGAAAAATAACGCTGCCTGCATGTTAGCATTAAGCATGGCCTAAGCTAGAGCAGTCACTTCCCATGAAAATAAAATAGGCAGGATGAGGAGGAGAAAGCCTACTCCCTTTTGCTTCAGTAGGACTGCTAGTCTTTGGAGAAGCGGTCTTGGCCTCAAGGATGGATTCGGCTTTCAGAGATCAGCCTAAGAAATGCCTGAGCACAAGCAATATTAATTCTTGTACAGACTAATGCAGACATGTAAGCGATAAGGCCGCAGACGGACACCTGGAAAAAACAGTCCCATGTCAAATGCCTCAAATGAGAGACCATTCCTGAACAGGTCAGCAATGAGACTTGAACACAGTTGCACCCAGTGATGCCTTCAGGCCAGCAGCTTGTTCATGGCATCCACTGTGAGCCCAGACCGCGAGGCAGCCCAGGAAGGGCACACACGGGAAGGGAATACTCATAAGGAGCATCAGACACAGGATGGAAAATGCAGTATGAAAACAGAGGTGACATCACCTACATGAAGCCACACGACAACTGTTTCAGAGCACAGAATTTACACACTGCTCTACTCCTCTACCCTGTATCTGATGTGACACATGACATTAAGGTTGTTTCCAACATCTGCTCCAGTATGGTTCCTCCACAATACAAGGAATAGGAAGTATAAGTACAAGCCTACAGACCAGACCCCCAGCTAAATGAGCTGTCATTGTTATTGCCCAAAACTGCTCATGGGAAAGAGAAGAGAGTCTCTCTAGAAGCTCCCCCCTCCTTTCCCTGTCAAGTAAAGCCAAAAAATCCTCGGAGCAGAAGGTAAGTACTTTGAACAGTTCATAGAGCACCACACGACTTTTTCACTTGCAAGGAAAAATATGGGTGGGGGTGTAGGGAAAAGGGAAAGAAAAGAAGAAGAGAAAAGGGGTAAATAACCAACCATTCAAAACAAATCCTTGTGTCTGCTTTGCCATAAAGCCCTCCAATCCCAGCACTGCTCTGCAGCAACTGCCGCAGATCTGAGCCATCAGTTATCTCTGAGTAACAGCGTACCTGCAAGAAAAGACCTGGAAAAACATTAATCTGATGGAAAGCTTTAAAGCAGCCGCATTAAACAAAGCCAGCCAAGGCTACTCTTGCAACTTCTGAAGTAAATAATTTCCCCATGGAAAGGAGCCCCATGGACTAAACTAATAAAGAGAACTGTATGATCTAATGGTAATATTTTTAATTAAGTAAGCTTTATCAGATTGGCAGGAATGAAGCGATACCCTAAAGAAAACTAANGGGGGGGGGGAAGAATAAATTTGCATTCAGACACCCATGAAATTCCAGGAAAATCTGAGAACATCAGTGACAGAGCTTGTTGCATTAAAATCTCTTCTGAATGTTGCTGCAGCTGGGAGACAAGCAGCTTCACATTGTGTCTTTTCATACGGAGGAGGTGAAAAGAGTTATCTTGTTTAAAGGAAAAAAAAGTCACCTCTAGCAGCAAAAATCCTCAATCCTTTCGCTGCCTTGCTTGCCCAGGCCTTTGAGAGAAGTGCACAAAAAAAACCCCCACAGCAACTTCATGACACTGCTCTCCAACCAGAACTTCTGGCACATGGAAGATTATTCCTACTGACGAATACAAACACATAGGGGAAGGAAAAGGTTTCACAAAGCCAAAGATGAGCTAGGCTATCAAATGTACTGACCATTTCCACATTGCAGATCTCCATACAGTATTTAAACTACACAGCAGTGCTGCTCAAGACAATAAATCATAGATTTAAGCAGCCAATATAGAAAGATGGACCCTAAATGTGCATGAAAAGGGTGCTGTCTTTATTAGAAGTTCCATTTAATACTCAGAGGTCAAGACCAGACCCTTACCCTTACCTTTTTCTGAAAGCAAAGCCCTATCATCCATCAACTCTACAGTTAGTAATGCTTTAAAATCTCAAGTTCAGACTCCAAAACCACAACTCTATCATATCTGGTTTCATTTTTAAAAGAAGTGATTCAAATTAGCACCTTCATTTTTAAGAATTTGGATTTAACTATACAGAAATGAAGCCAGGAAACACAACTATATACCACAAGCAGTAAGATTTTTCCAGTATGTTCAAGTGACAGCAATTGTTTTTCCTTGTCATTACTTTCCTTTGCAACACTCTCTTGAGTCTTCTCATCCTGAAAGTAGCAACCAAAATGGCTCTTCATATAACAGTGTCCAAGAAATGGAACACAAATTATGAAACACAAGAGAGATGAATAGGAAAGGAAAAAAAAAAATCAAGTGTTTTATATCTCCTCATTCTAATTGGGATGAACAGTACATGTGTTCACTGAAAAGAAAAAATAAGCCCATTAGCTCTCAAATAAAAGACAAATATCAGAGAACACTCACAAATGGAGCTCTGTCCACCCAGAATGAAAAATATAAACCAAAAATTTTAATCCATTATGCTTGGGTTTTCAGATCATCCTGTTGCAAAAGTGAGCCCCTGAACACTCAAGTATCTTCTAACTATGGCTCTTTATTAGCTCCTGTAAGCTTTGCGTGAGGCAGAAAGAAATAAAACATTTTGCTCTTGGACACCTATTAAAGGTGATTTTTTTCATACTGCATTCTGCAGCACTGCCTTGTCTTAAGAAAGTTACTTTTATATTTTTATTAATTCTTGAGCAAGCAGTAAAAGCTCTAAATTTAAAGATCGATGTGTGAGAGATCAAGGGTGACATACCCATGCAAATAATTTCAGCGTAATCTTTCCAAAACCAGCATATAGCTATTTAACTAACCTTAACAGCTCTATGCATAGAAATTAGCAGAAAGTCTAGAGTTAAGAAAACCAAAATAAATCGCACAGCTAAGAATAACGTACGTAGACTGTATTTACCAAGAGCGAGATGCTCTTCTGAACACGCATTTGAGTCCTGGGTAAATTTAAATCGGTGTCCCTGTCCACCGCTGACATTCGACAATGTTTCTGAAAGCTCTACAAACGAGTTTGGAAAGCCCAAACACTAAAATGTCAACTTGCTCCACCGCGAAGACCCTGTGAGGGCTTATGGGAACCTCTGTTCTTTCAGCAACTTGGTTTTATCATCTTCCTTTAACAGAATTAAGGCTTCTCCCGGGGCCTGAAAGCAATCCCTGGGGATTGCAGCACAGCTCCGCGGCGCTTCTCCCGCGCCGCCGCCGCTGCCCCGGCCCCGGCGGCGAGCTCGGCTCCCCCGGGCGCACCGCAGCCTCCTTCCCTCCCCAGGTTCAGCCCCAGTGCACCGTGCAGAGGAGCAGGAGAGACTTCCGTGGCCCCTTGCCAGGCTCCACTGCAGACCACGAGCATTTTGCCAGCAAAAGGACACAAACCCCTGCAGCCATCACCCGGGGTACAAACATCCAGCCTTGGGGCTCTTCCTGCGGCACAGGGGTCATTCACTGGTGTTTTACCATGGGGCAAACATGGTGCTAGCATAAAATACACAAAGGCTATTGCTGCTTCAGAGCTCTCTAAGGGGAAAAAAAAAAAAAAGAAAGAAAAGATGGATGAGGGAGAAGGCCGGGGCTCAGCAGTAACGTGGAGGAAGTTCCAGGGAAATACATGGCCTGTCTCCCAACTCCAAGCCCTTGAAGGAGCACAAATCTTCAGCATGCTCTGCCTTCTTGCCTGGTGTACCTCTCCTCACTTCTTGGGCGAGTTCCTATTTTGATTAAACACACAAGAAGCTAGAGAAACGTCTTTATTCTTTAACAAGGGCCTGCAAACACGCCCTTGGGGAGCTGCGCCCGCACTCGGCAAGGGAGCTCGCCAGGGCCCGCGGGCCTGCTCTCAGCAGGGCTCCCGAGCTGAGCCACGGCGCCAGTGACACAGCCCGCGGGAGGTGATCTGTCCTCGGCGCACCGGCGAGCATGCAGAGGTAATGGCTTTACCCCAGCACACAGATTCTCCTCCCAGTACACCTGGAGAGAGCTGTGGGGGGCTGGGGTAAGCGCAGGTTTGGAAGGGCCCATGAAAGCTGAGCAGTGTTTAACCCCTGCAGCACCCTACACCACGCCAGCTGCAATGCCCTTATCTAAAAGCACACAGTGGCACACGCGTGTTACCTACAACCATCTTCTCACCCATCTTCACAACAGAGCTGTGCAACAAACAGCATCCTCTGCTATCACATCACTTAAAACACCAACTAAGCACCGGATGGTCAAATATCCAAGTCATAGAATACGATCAGCAACGTAGAAAAGGAAATTTAAAAGCTCTGTGCTCCTGCCTATGTAACATACCAAAACCAGCCAGCTTTTCCATGGCCTGCTTTATCGCTGTGTTTGGATTAGTGCAATGTGAAACGCAGCAACTGCTGTTATGTAACTAAACCCTGAGTATACAGTTGTCATTCTGGGTAAATTTAACTCTGCAGGTTTAGGACAGAGGTCTATCGCCAGGCAGGCCATGTGAACTAAGAGAAATTTAAAGACACAGGGCCCTTTTTTTCTTTCCTTCTTGCACAGAAATAATAGGGTGGGTCAGTCCTGCATCAAGGCCCCAGTCTGCCTGTCACAGAAAGCTGGTGGTGACAGCCACTGCAATAGTGAGCTCAGGAGCACCAAATCCTGGGGAAGGCAGAGCTGCCTGCTGAGGCAGCTGCCTCCCTTCTCCATGTGCAGGCACCAACAACACAGACAATTCCAGGGTTTAATGCAGTGAGGAGCCAAAGTGCACGTGCTTGTACCGTGATGAAATCATAACAGGGAGCCTTGTAATGAGAATGGAGTGTATTATTAGCACTGTTAGGAAACTGCTTTAGCACTTGCAATTAGTGCTTCTCTATGACTATCAGTTAATATTAATCTATTAATCTGTTTTCCTTCTTTTATCATTTATCAAGAGGCAAATAGTCACTGAATTACCTTTAGCTGAAACTGGTGAATAAGCGCTGACATTGGAACAGTGTCAGAGAATAACACTGCTCAACCAACATCAGAAAATACATACCAAAAGCAGTAGCAGTAAATATGTGAATAACTCAGAACTGAAGTATTTCTAAAAAAGCCTCCCTGAAACTGTCTATAGACTTATGTTAGCATCTTATCATGCAACGTTCTAATAAATTTGAAATACCACAAAGTTATTGGTTTGTTTTGGGTTTTTTTCTTTTTTGCATTTTACACAGCTGAAGATCTTCTAGGTGAAGAGATCCTTCTACCAGCAGAGATGGCTCCCCTGTTCTACCAGCATAGCAGTACCACCTCCTGATCAGGCCAAGCCTTCAGGTTTTGCTGGGAAATGCTTGCATATATTTGAGAGTGAAAATCACTTCTTCATTGATAGACTAGTTTTCACTTCTCTGAACAGAAACTTGTTTTCAGTTCAGAAAATGAATAAGGACATTATGAATATTCCTTAAATGAATGAGGACATTGCAGAAGGAAAGAAGATTGTAGTGACTTCCACTGGATCACCTGCTGTTGACAACTTATCCTCCAGTTCACAGGCTTGGAATAGACAGTGACAAAGCTTTTCTTGGATTATTGCATTCCTAAGAAATATACTGAAACCCTGAAAGCTAAGAAGCTGCCTGTGATGTGACAAAAGCATGAACTGAAGCAACATATGTTTTAACATATTTAAAAGACAAGCACAATTGACTGTCTCTTGAAACTCATCAAAATAATTCTCTTCATAAGCAAAGTACAACACACTGCAATAGGACAAGAACAGAAGAAGGATGCAATGGTGAAGAAAAACCAACAGCTTCACAAAATTTGAAAAATAATATCCTACCTGATAAATTTATGAACAGTCATCTATCATTTGTGTTACGAAAAATGCGTTCATTTTCTTTCAACTGCAAATCTTGTTGGGGTAGAAAAGTAGGATTTACAGAATTTAACAGGGATTTCTAGGCATTCTACAAGACTGTCAAGGAAGTAGCTCTGACTGCACTGCTAGACAGCCCAACACCCAAAAGGATCCAGCTGAACATGCACAGGTCACCTGTGCACAGCTGGCCAAGTCTAACCACTTCCATGCCAGTAGTTTCACTGCTTATCCATCATACAACAAACATTATTTTTCTTCCATTTTCCCTTTAAGGGAACTCCAGAAAGAAATTTGAGAGGCCCATCAATTGCCCAAATGCATAGCTTCTATAAATAAAATGTAATGAACTCACATAATCACCAGACTGATGTGTGGCTAGAGATCCAGGTGCTACAGCGTTCTGGATCCATAGATCTCTTCCCCAGAGATAAGAGCTGTCAGCCAAAGTGCTTTTCAGCAGATAATGGATGGCACAGCTTGGGCCAAACCAATCCTACAGGTTCAGAGCCTGTCTGACACAGATCTGTCGATGGAGTACCACAGAGTGCTAAGGAAATTCAAAGGTTAAAATTGACAGTGACTGCCATGCTGCTCTCTTTATTTGCACTTTCCCTGCTTCGACCCTTCAAAAAAATGTATCTACAAAGAAAAAGTGAATCTTCAGTGATGGCAATAGAGAAGAGAGCTCAGAATCATGTTTGACCAAGTAATCTTCAGTCTTTTCAATCCCTAAGTTATGTTCACATCAAGATTCATGTGAACTTCTTGCACCGAAATCTACCAGAAGAATGATATACTTTTAGTATCGGAACCATTCCATTGCAGCACCACTTTAATGTAGCTATGCCAGATAAACACACTGCTTTTAAATACTTATTCCCAATTTGTAGTATTAATCAACAATTTTCGCATTAACAAGTGAACTAAAAAATGATCTCTCAACCTGGAACAGAAAATGACAGGAGCTGGCTGCCAGCCTCTGTGTACAAGCTCGGCACCAGAAGCCCTGCCCACCAAGCAGATTATATCAGCCCAGACACTCCTCGTACATTCAATGCCTGTTGATCACACCCACAAACCACACCCATCTTTCCAATTACTCCTGGCTTCATCATTCCTTTCCCCTCTAGGCTTGTAGACAGTTCTGTATCTTGTTTCCTAACAGACATAACAAGGCCTTTGATGTTCTCATCACTTCTCTTTAACTTCCATTATAGTCAGCATTTTCATTGAGACTGAAATTAGAGCTTAATGCTCCTAGTTTAAAAAGACTTTCAAATAAGTCAGTTAAACGTATCAAGTGACATATGTATGTTTTTAAAATGCAAAAACCCTATGCAACTCATTGGACTGGACTTTTTTCACTTGAGCTGACAATGTTCCTTACAGAATCAAACTGAAATACCAAGAAAATAACACAAGTTCTATAAATGCCCATCCTAATGAGGGAGGAAGAAATTTTAAATATATACCTCCTCACTGCTGAACTGGTTACATTTATTTTATGTGAGTTTAGTATTGTACACTCCTCCATGACTTACACTCTGACGACAGTAGAAGAAACAGGGTAATATATAATTATAAGCAGGGAAAACTGGAAGCAGTTGGCTCAGGAAGCTAACAAAGCTGGCAAGGAGGATGTGTCCAAAGTAGAACATTAACTTTTTGATTCTGAGGTACCTAGGTAACAACACAGAAGATTCAGAGGTAAGACTTGAAAATTGCACACTTCCATATGTTTGAGGAATGGAAATGGAAGCAATCAATTAGCCATCCAACAAAAGCTGCAAGTCAAAGGCTACCAGTGTATAACAAAAGGTGTCTAGGGATGCAATTATTGTAACACACTGACAGAGGCTCCTGTCTTGGTATTTGATCCAAACCTCATCCTCCCAAGGGACTTTCTGTTCACGTCTTAAAAACTTAAAATCACTACTGTTTGTCAATATTTCTAATAATTTTAGACTACGGAAATTATGAGTCTTCCATGAGTCCATGTTTGAAGGCATACAAAAAGCATTATAAAGAGCTGTGAGGTTTGATAAGAGCAGTTAATTTGGCACTGGGTGAGCGCTGCCCATGCCCTGTCCCACTCCTCTTCTTGAAAAGTAAATTTAGTGTAAGGGCACGGTAAATTTTCCCCCCTTGTCTCAATTAAGAAAGTATTAACAAGATTTAACAAGTTTTCATTCAAGCATTCTGTATTTCTAAGCACACCCATATATCACAGCCTTCTCCACAGGCACTCCATGTTTTGGTTTTTTTTCCTCCAATGTCTGCTATCCTTATTTCACAGTTACATTCAGGATTTTAAGATGCCCACAACTCATTTTGAGGTTAGCAGCAGACAAGTGGCTTCTGTTTCACCCATGAGCATACGCTGCCTACTTGAACCAGTTTCTTTTCCAATTTACCTTGGACAAAGCCTGGTGCATGCAAGACACCATTCAAATGGCTATGTATCATCAGCAGGACCTCCTCATTACTCCACTAAGTTCATGAAACCCATTAACTCCTGATGAAATGGAAGCTGCAGGACTGAGTAGAGGGAACAGAAAGGCAAGGTCTTGCCTGCTCGGTGAGATCAGCACCAGGAAGAGCTACTTTAGTTCTTCTTGGTGGGCAAGAGAGAGTGAAAAGCACACTC
>WAAG01001513.1:12946-24999 GCA_013390105.1 Tichodroma muraria | reverse complement strand
ATCTCAAACTTAGCTTAAAAACAACATGGAACCAAAATGTGTTTTTAAATTTTCCCCTTTGCTAGCCAAGTGATGCTAAGTTGAAATCTGTGCTTTCTCAGGAATAAAAGAAATGCTGTAATATGAAAATTGAACATCCACAAACACTGAAATATTACTTCCCGCACATTACTGTATCTAACTTCCTGTCCTTCAAACTCTGAATTTAGGGCAAAACTTTAAAAGCAGACAAAACCCCACCCCTGTGTGAAGCTGTTCTTTTTACAAAGGAAGAACATAAGTGACATCCCTGTTTCACTTCTTCCTATTCCCACCAGATCACATCATGCCAGTTTATTACTTCCAGCTGCAAGCTGCGTGTATCATCTCTGGTGCTGAAGGTCAGTGTTCCTGCCTGCTTTTTGCTGCTCGAGTAGCTGTGAATAAGGCTGAAACTCAGAATCACATTTTGAGTTACAACAGTAAGCTGTGGTGCAAAACAGTCACCAGTAAGTTGTGGACATGGAGATGAACATCTTGTATTTCCCCAGCAAGAAATCTGGTCTTGCCAAGTCATGCCCATAGGAGCAGTTCCATGTCAAGGAGTGCAGCTCATGTTCCTGCCCTGGCACTATGTTTCTCACTTTTGTGGAGCTGCGTCAATAAATTTTTCAAAAACTCATAAAATCAAGTGTTCCTCCTTCCCTATGTTTGTTCTTCTATGAAGAGCACACAACCAGCCTTGTCTGATCAAATGGGGTGACTCAGTAGGGGTAGGAGGACAGAATCTTAGTATGAATCTTTTGTACTGGAAAACTGCCATGGAGCTATGCTGGCAGAAGCATCATCATGCCTCAGAATGAATTCAGGTAACTTTTACCTGAGCTGGGGCTCCCAGATAGCTGAAACTCATTAAGCTATTCTGGGAAGTCACTATAAAAATGCATCCTGTGTTCATTAACAAAGGACACTCCTGCCTGTGCCCCCTGACAGCTGGCTCTCATTACCATCCCTGTGGCTGGTCCTGCTTTGGCTCCATCACTAGGAATGTGGGTGACATGTGGTTACTGCTTAATGTGAAACTGCCCCTGGCAGGTGCCCTCCAGCTGTTACCTGACCACAGCTGGATTGTTTCAGAGTGCCCAACTCAAAGGTGTGTATTTGCAGGCTCTGCTGGGTATTCATGCAACACATTCTGGCAGTGCTCCAAAAGAAAAATCTTCTGCAAGAGGTGCGCAGATTATAACTGAAAGAATCTTTTACTTTCAGGTGATGGGACAATCTTTAGAGGATTTCATCCCAGCCAACCTTGACTTGCATCACAACCAACAGGCGCTCTTGTCTGCATAGCCCTTTAGTTTTTATAGACAAGTACGTTGAAATAGGCACAATTTATGATTCTGAACCATTTACATGTATGGTACTACAAGCTTTTATGGTCTCATGCGGGATTTTAAAATCCCATTATTTACAATGAAATCCCCCGTCTTCCTTGTCATGCCATCTCTTTAGCTGGTCAAAATGAAACCTGGGTCTTGGAGGACTGCAGAAATGACCAATGCTCAGTCCTGAGTCCCAGGCTGGTGTCTGCAGGCAGCTGGGTCAGGTTGCTGCTGTTGACTGTACTTCAGATTAGTGTGGTTACCCCATCTCTCTTTGAAGAAACAGATGGATCCCACTTATGCCACCAAGCCCAGTCTCGTGATCTTTGCTGACAGGAAGGAATGAATGATGAAAACAATTGGTTTTGGACAGGAATGAAGGTCCAGTTGCTGAAAGTACAGAAAAAAAAAATCAAGCTGAGAATTATAGCTCAAACAAGAAATCATTTACTGAGTACTCAAAATGCTGTCTGTTATTCTGAACAGGCTTCTGTTAATAACAACCCTTCTCTACAGCATATTGCTTCTTCTTTGCATTCAGCTGCAAATATTTAGGTTACTAAAACTAATAAGCATCTTGGAAGCAGGTGAGATCCTGGTGCCTCTGGCCTTGTATCCACCTGGGTGAGCAGCAGAAAACAGAGTTAGATGCTGCAAGCACTTTTCCAAGAGGCTCAACCCCATCTTTTTTGGCCATTTCTGCCTGGGATCGTGGTGGGACTGCTCTGTCTGATGCCCAGTGCACCTGCTGTTGGTGCAGCTGAAGTACTTCCAGCCAGTGCTGCACAGCTGCTTCTCTGTTGTAACAGCCAGCAGTGAGACTGAGCTCAGACTTTGTTTTCCACAGTCGTGGTTCAGATATCTCCCTACACACTTGCTAAACATGACAGGCTTGTCAGTGTGGAGAGGCCCAACAACAGGGTCACATCAAAGCAAACCACGTTTGCCTTTCGTGGTGGTGCATTCTGCCCTGCTTCCTCCTTTTTCCAGGCTGCACTGCAATCTGAGAAATGCTTGTTAGGCCTTGGCCTTGAAAAGCAGCACCTGGGCTCATCCCTCCTTGAGCTTATCAGAAACACCCATCTGCTCCCAGGAGCTACTGCTGTCTAAGGAGTTTCCTGTTTTCCTTATGAACAACCTTGGAAATGATTTTCCTTGCCTGAATGGCATAACATTCCAGGTTTCACACTTTCCTTGAAAGTGCTGACCCAAACTGTGGCCGGGATGAAACAGTTATGACTAAAGCTAACTCTCTTGTGACTCTATGAACAGCTGTCCCAAACGAGACCCTCTGAGCTCTCCTGAACTGCAGCAGGCTGTGACCAGCACCTCCATCTGAGCAGGGCCTCTCAGAGCCAGAGAACTCTCAGGTTTGCTGTACTTGGAGGATCACCAAACAAGTCCTCGGGCTGGTACCCTCATTCCTCGAGGCCTGATCCTTCGCCTATTGGGAGATGCAGAAGCATCCAAAGTGAGTGTTTCCCTACCTCTGAGTGGAATTTTTCACAGGTACCTTCTTGCACTGACTCTTTTTGTCTGTGTGCATGCACCTGCATATATGCTTTAGCAAATCTGGGAGAAATGCTGTGTTCTTAGACATTTAAGAACCTTAGATATCTCACTAAGTTAGGTCTGTAAGTAAGGTCAAGTCGTAAGTTGTAAGCTAAGTTAAACGCTGCTGAGTTGTTCTTTGATTGAGTTGCTAAGTTCAACTTTGAAGTCATAAGTTAGGTTAAATGCTGTTGTTCCTTTGTTAAATTGTTAGGCTTAAGGTAAAAGTTAAGTTGAAGTACTCTAAAGTTTGAGTGCTGTTAAGGTTTTAGACCTTGTGCCTTTTAAAAAGGAACCGTGTTCCTTTTTATCCTTGCCTTCACTATCCTTTTGAAATGCAGACTTTAACACACACACACACAAGCCCCATGGATAGTCCTCAGTTCATTTCTGGTTTGATTGCCTGGTTTTGTTGTTGCTTTGCTTCCTTGGTGTGCCTTAATTGTCCAGTAGGCAGTAGAGTGAATCTTGCCAACGAACTCTGTCATGCTGTTGCTAAATAGTAAATCTGTTTTTTGCTGATACCCTTGCTGGTGATTTTTTAAGCAATCTCAAACTCTTGTTTATAACACCTTTCCAGCAGTCATGAATCAACTTCATTGACAGCTAGTAAGAAATTCCCTTCAAAAGCCTGACAATAAGCAGTTTGCAGAGTATATGTTACCAAAGATGATGTTTAGAATTAAGCACCCACCATGTTTAGGAACTGCTGAAAAAATCTGGGAAGAAAGACCATGTTTACATTCATAATTAATGGATTTTAACTGCTCATTGGAATATATGCCTTATTTTTAGTCATTGTGACAGCTTAGAGGCCTACACAGACAGTTTGCACATCTGTAGCTTTTCTTTTTCAGCAATTACATGTTCAAAGCCACCTAAAACATAGCTTGTTATCATAACATGAAGTCCCTACGTGTACACTGGAATTAATAAGGTCTCATTCTTATAAGTTCTTTCACCCTCAGTCATTTAAAAAAATGAAATGGATACATAAAAAAATTTTAACATCTGGCTATTTAGAGGTACAGTTTGTTCTTATCTATGACAAATCTTTCATCTCTCTTTGTACGGTTTTACTATTTTAACTATCTTTTCAGTTTATCTCCTTCTAAAGCCTGATGAGAAAGCACAGTGTCTAAATACTGGTACTGGAACCTGGCACTGGCCAACTGTTAGAATGGAACAGAATGGAAAAAAGTATTTCAGTTGGAAGGGATCTACAGTGCTCATCTAGTCCAACTTCCATTAGTGCTTCTCCACCCCCATAGCCTGTAGGACAACCGAAGAGCTGGTAACATGCATCCCTTTGCTAAACACAAGTACTTACAATACTTACAATTTCTCCATCTTTTTCTCCAAAGTCTAAGTAAAGCATCCTTATCCCATCATCTGAGGACATTTTCAGTTTTTCGTAGGGATATTGTGCAATTGTCTTGGAGAAGGCACCATCTTGCGGTTCGGTTGTAAGAGAGAATCCATGTTCATAATGGATGGTCAGGCGGCACTCCTGGCTTTTGTACGTGCAAGCTGGAGAAGAAATCAAAATTTAGTCTCTCATGTTGCTAAAAGCAGCTCTTCATGTTGCACCATATATCTACATGCTGACAAAAAAACAGTGTACTGAAGTTTAAGAAGGCTCAGACTGGTGCTTCCTCCTTCCAAACCTTGACAGTCACAGCAACTCTTCTTGTTGCATCTGACAGACACATCCAGAATCAATAAACATGGCACACAATGCATGAGAAAATTAGGAGCTGTAGAGGGATTCCCTAAAGTATTTTGACAAAGATGAAGACACTCCTGAGTCCTCATTAGTGTGGTAATTGAAAAAGGGCCCAGATAATTGTATATAATAGCTACTGCAGTAGGAAGTCTGCATCTTCCCCTCAGCTCTGAAACAGAGGCCATGACCCAAATTAAAGAATGAAGAGTTTTGGAGTTCACATCCCAAATTCACTGTTCCATCACTTTCTTGGAACAATTCTACCAAGAAGGATCCTTGGCAGCGGGATAAAAGCACTGTGATAAAAGAAGGTGCTGATGCCCTTCTTTTGGAAAGAATGGAATCTATGTCACGGTGCTGAGGAGATGGACCTCTTCTCCAGCTCTCTGGCTGGTCTGCACATCAGAGGCCCTCACAGAGCATCCTGAGCTCCCTGTGGGGGCTGGGGACTGGCAGCTGACAAGCAGCCACGTGACTGTACCTGAGCTTTGAGAAACCAGAACTGTCCTTTGGCATGACTGGATTTGTGCTTTGACTCCTGCTCTCACATTTTTAGGAAATGAGTGGATATAAAATTCAACATTAACAGCCCTGGCAATTGCAGGACTAGCAGGGGAAGGACTGCAAAGCCTGGGGGCACTCAAGAGAAAGGCCCAGCCTCAAACCCCAGAGCCAACCCCAGGCTTGCAGCTACCTGGCCAAACAGGGCATCACTCCAGAGCACCTGCAGCCAAGTACTTTTATTCCAATCGATTTTGAATATACAGAAGTTCTGAGAAGTGACACCCTGATTTCCAGGGAAGGAAATTACTACCCATCAAAATGCAGTTATTAGACTCATTTGTGTTTTTTCACTCTCCTCTAGGGTGTAGAGCTGGGTGAATAAATGAACAATTCATACTTGTGAATGTGCCAGTCCTCTTCTGCCTCCTCCTTCTGCAGGAGAAACTCCTGCTGGGCTCGCAGGAGTTTCCTGAATCTCAGAAAAATGTTTTTTTCCTGTGGGTTTCTGGACAAACCTCTGATAATCACTCCTTTGTGATATGCAGGCCTACGTGGCTGACTACAGACTTGTTTCTGAAACAAAATGCTGAAAACAAACCCAAAAGTCTGCATGACACTGAATGTGTCACTGGACACAGGTACCACAGCAGCTGGGACTGGCTCAGAACCTGATAGTATTTTAAACAAGTAGAATCCTAAACATGCACATTTTTTAAATAAATCACCTCTAGCAGAAGGAACTTGAACTGCCACAGGAGTGTCACGGGAGTGTCATGGGGAGGGTGTGGAGGTGTGGGAATGGGCGCTGCAGGTGCTACTCACATGTGGTGATTTCTGTGATGAGCTCTGCAGAATTGTGGCAGCCCTGCACTACACTCCTCGTCCACAATGAGAGGTCTCGACTGGTCTCAGTCCTGAACAGATGAGTTTCAATCCCTTGCCTTGTACCGGTGCGGGTTGCAAAAGACAAATCCACCCCTGACTTCGGTGAGCCTTTTCCTGGGCCAGAATGAACCAACCTGCAATTGGATTTGAAAACACATCAGGAAATTCTAACAGTGCACTGCACCAAAATCCCCACCTGAGCACAGTTCTGCTCTGCACATTCCTAATACACGTGGCTGGGAACTCCCATCTCCTCTATATTCTCTCAGAAGAGTGAAGGTCCAAGGCAGGGAGCACAGAAGCAGCTGGACATACAGGTGCTGACATGGATGTCCCAAAATTACTTAATGAATTGTACAAAACATCCTTTTGGATAAGAAACTGAGAGAAATCCCTGAATGGTCTGCGGTGATGGAATCTGGTCCACAGATACAAGTGCTGGCTCAGATGAGGCAGCTGAACCCAACTTTCACGGTGAAGCAGCATTTGCTCTAAAGCTTAAATATCTGCTGTCAAATTCAATAATAAATACTGTTGAATACAGTATAAAGCTCTGTAAAATAAGTAGATGCCAAAGTACTGTCTGGTACTTACTTTTCCCACAAGGAACCTGTAAAATGCAAAAGTTGCAACTACTTGTAATCTGAAATTCTCTCACATTTGTCTGCAATTAACATTTTTTGCCCAGCATCAACAGCTGATCTCCTGTGGCCAAGAAAGGTTTGTTCATCTGGGCAAACAAAAATTGCAGAGAATATTTTTGAGTGAGAAAATCAATACCTCATAAAAATTAATTCTTCCTTAAATCTGCCCTTTTATGTTGTTTGTTTTTTCCTCTAAAAGTATGGACAGTCAACATAGAATTCACTCAGGGACACAACACTGATTCATCTGAAAACAATAATCCAGGGGAATTCATCCTCTTTGAGATTCAGAGACCAACCCTCAGAGGCACTCGCAAAACGAAATTTGTCTGAAAAGCTTATTTCTGTCTTGTGCCTTCTGTTTTTCTTTCTATAGGCAAACAATATACTTCACAGAAGTCTATAAAGTATGTGGCATGGTAGTAGAACACTTGTGCTAAAGGATAAAACATTAGATTAATTCAGTAAACTAATTTACTGAATACTAATTTACCTTCAAATTATAGTTTTGCATCAGCAAGAACAGTTGCCTGTTAGCTGAGACTGTACAGATATGCCACCAAACAGGGATGTTTTAGTAGAAAAGAAAAAAAGCAGAAAGGAAAGCAAAAGCACAACTTTAGCTTTTCAATTATTGAAACACCAGGCATCTGAAATTTTCCCCAATTCCCTGACGGTCTGTGCTGACATTTGGGATGCACATTGTGGCAAACAGATGCATCCCTCTTTCATACCCTATGGAAACTTCCTTTTGATTTTGAGCATCTCCCTTGATTTTATAGTCCCAAGAGCTCCTGGGAAGCAAGACACAGAATATCCTGGTCAGAGGTGCCCTGCCCTGTGTCTGGGCAGGACAAGAAGGGCTTTCTTCCCTCTAGAAAGGCTGAGTTGATGCCCCACTCAGCTTTGATACGCAGGGCCTCCTATCTGTACTATAGGCAGATTTTGCTGTCAGGGACTGAGTGGAAAACAAGCAGCCCAAAACTTTTAACTCCTTTTTTATTTGGTGTGAGAGGGTGCAAACTCTGAGGGGAAGCTACATCTTGATAATTAAGGCAGGAATCAGGCAACTGGAATCTCCAGTGACATATGCTGCTGTCTGTCCCTGGGCGGTCACCCAGGCACAGGCACGGCCACTGCTCTCATGCTGCCTTTGGCTACTGGGCTGTGGAAAACCAGCCTGGAAAATCACATCAAGTTTGTCATTAGAAATAAAACTATTCTACCTTTTTCCTGGGTCATCTCCTTTATGCAGTGCTCATCAACTGTACTAAAAATAATTTTCTACTATTTATGTTACTGAATACATAACAAACAGATGGTTCCAACATTTGATTCCCTTCCAAAATACACAGCACCACCACCCACTCCCCCACACCTTCATGCTGTATCCATAGTACTGTATTGTAGGTTTTTCAGCACATGGATAGAATGAAGATGTACTTTACAAATTAAAGTATGTGAACACATCCAGCATGAACATTGATTCTTGCCTTAATTTTCCTATTATCTCCTCCTTATTAAAAATCCAGTCTCACTATTTAAAAATGCCTTTCCACCAAGCAGCTCCAGATCATGCTTTGGAAAGTCATGCACTTAAACATGAACTAGACAAACATGCAGGAGGACATTTGATAGTATTTATGTACCAGCTGCCAGTACTGATGTATTTGGGTACAGGTCAAAGAATCCCCATGCTTTAATTAAAGTTGCATTAATGTGGGCCATTTCATTTACACAGAAGGTGTTTTATCCTAAAGACCACCTTAAAAGGCAAAAAATAGCCTTAGAAACTTCACGGAAGGCTTCCCCTCACTCCTGCCTCCCATCGCCCTGCTGCGGGGGAGCGGGTGTGTGTGGTGTGTGCTGCACCCCAGAGCCGAAGAAGCACCCCAGGCCCGGCTCTGGTAATATTCACCCAAGCCCCTGAAGGCTCCCTGCTCCCGGTTTCCGGGGGCATCCGTGAGCACCGGAGGCCGAGAGCGGAGCCCCGAGCGCCGCGGGCGGGGCCGCGAGAGGGCAGGCGAAGGCCGCGCCCGGCCGGGCCCGCTGCAAACCGCGACCCTCGGCACGCTGCCGGGAGCCAGGCAGACACTTCTCGTCTTCTCTCATTTCTCCCTTGTCCCGCTACATTCGGGGACATTTTTAACCTTATTATTTGCAAACGCGTGGTAGTAAGATGGATATGGCCTAACATGAAGTGCTGGTGCGGGATGAGATGCACTGGGGCATGCGTCTCATCCCAATGCTATGGGAAGAGTTTCAACGATTTACTGCAACAGCCAGATCTAATGGTCTCTTCAGAAAGGACAGTGAAACCAGCGCTGACATTCTAAGGAAGCCTTCGGCTGCTCACTTGAGATTTAGCTCAGAAGGGACCACGTACAAGTGCATCAACACCCATGCTGGTTAGAACACCACTGCCATCTGACCTTTCCTACGACACCCTGACTTTGCATTTCAAACCTGCCCTGCAATGGCTGTACTCCTTGGAAACCCATGGACATTCTCTCAGTTCATCTGCATGGAGGCGCCCACAGCCCCCCTCACTGCCTTGGGACGACAAGCAGAGATCTTGCACAGCACCTCATACACCTTATTGGGGCTCTCACACAGTGCTCTCTGCCTGTCCCTCTGCCCACTTGCCCAGATGACTACTCAGTGCCCAAACTCCTTCCCCGTTTTTTCCGTGTCATTAGCTATCAAACTGCTTTAATGCTTTCTGGTTACAGACCTTGGCTGTGCACAAAAGCTTCTTTCTTACCTGATCTTTAATCAGAGCCCAACATGGGCTGCTTTTTTTTTTGTTTGTTTTTTCCTTTCATATCTGGCTATGATAGACAATGGAATTTGATTGTAAACATATCCAAAACGTAAAGATGTAATTACTTAAGCCCCATTCCCATGCTAGAGGGAGGCACTGTTACTCAGGCACAAGGAAACACTGAAACAGAGATTATGACAGAAAAGGTCCTTGGAGTCAGGGCTGTGTGCCAGCTGCCGTGCCTCCCCGTGCAGAGATTTAAAAGAACAACTTAAATCTGACCTCAGTTTTATTTGAGCTATTATTTATATTCCACACAAAGCTGGAAAAGACTGACTGAAAAATATTTTTAGGTCTTAATGGCATCCAAAGGTTGTAGGCAAACTTATCAACAAACAAGAGGGGCATGTTGAAATTTTGCTGTTAAAGGACTGTGAGAAGATTGTAATCCTTCTACCACTTTCCAGTTTTCTCTGCTCATTATGTCTTGGGTAGATTAAGCATGACTCTGTACAGTATCTGGCACTGAAGTTTTCCAGTTTCAGCAGCTTTGCAAATATGCATTAGCTAAGCAAAAATGTTTTCCCAAGGACTCATAAAAACCTGAAAGATGGGAGCAGCTAAGATTACAACATGTGCTCTGCAAACTTTCCAGGTGGAAAGTTCTAAATTGCACTGATCAATGCACAGAGGGGATTAAAAAATTCGTCACGAGGAGGGGAATTACTGACCGAGAATGAACACAGCAGTCAATACCAACAGAAAACCTGCTGTCTTTTTTTGCTATAACTGTACTCAGTGTGGCAGATCATAAAAGCAGGACCCTGCAGGGTTTTAATCAAAATCATCCAAAACAGGCGGTATAATAATTTAGGGAATCTGCCCATTTATGGAATCTGCTGTATATGTGTGTATGTGTATTTATCACATTGTGACTCCATTCTGAACGCCAAATTCTGTATAGCTGGTGTCTTTTTATCTGGGTGTTAAATTAAGTGATAGTAGTAAGAAATCACAGAAACAGGGCTGGAATTGTTGTCAGGTCACCCAGCACACCCCCCTTCACAGAGTAGGGCTAACTGTGCTGTGTGTCACTCATCCTTCAACGTCCCCAGTGATGAGGATTGCACACCTTTCCCAGAGAATCTAAACCAGTACCTCAGCAATTCCCTGCCACAAGTGCAGTCAGCTATGTCCTGTTGTGTTCAGGAGGGATCTAGAAAAGATTTCTGTCCTCCTTGTGTCTTCATATCTGAAAACTATTGACATGTTTTCCATGGGCTTCTCTAGATTAAGCTACTAAGGTTTCTTAAGCATTCCCCTCCTGATAGTGTTTCTGTCATATATTTGCATTGCTTTCTAGACCTTCCACAGTTAACTGGCATCTTTTTGGAAGTGCAATGCCTCTCATGAACACAGAGCATTACCTGAGGTTTTACTCATTCTCTGTAGTTAGATATGATTACTACATCTGCCCAAAATGCAACACTTCTGCTATAACCCAAGATGATTATCTTCATTTTCCCCTCTCAAAAACGTAACACCTTAGATTCAAGCAATTATATCACAGTGCTCAGGTGCTTTCTGGCAGAGCAACTACTTCGTTGTTCATATTCCACCCCAAAACAGCAGAGGTGATTTTACCCCAGCACTGAACTTTGCACCTGTCCTTTCCGAACTGCACCCTGTCTTTCTTACAGACCATCCTGGCTTTCTTTCTCCCCAGTCTGTACAAACCCTTCAGCAGCCTGACACATGTGCTGTGAAACTTCTCATTCCCCTCCAGCATGAAGACCAATGTTCTTCCACTCAGGAAGGTATCCCATCAGACAAGGAGATGATCATCCCCACCCAAGGCAAGTCCGTCTGCTATCCAATGTGACCTCTTGAGAAAAAATAATTAAATAGCAGGCCCCAAGATGTGGACTTGGATTGTTTGATGCCGTCAGTTGGTCTCACTGATGATGGGAGCTGGCAATACTCAGCAAGGAGTTGTCTTTACACATGACAGCGTGTGGTCAGGAAGGGGCAGGGTGCACTACAAGATACCCAGTCACTTTAAGGAGGATTTGAGCTCATGTAAAAATGAAACCCTGAAAAAAGGGGAGGAAATGCATCACCTTTTGCTGGGGTGCTATTGCTTCTCAAACTCTAAGGCACAGTGTGATGCAGCTGGACACAGGCTGCAATACTTTACCCAGCTTTCACTGGGACTTGTCACCTAGAATTGTTGACATCCAGCACCACACCATGCAGCAGGCTGCAAGCTGCAAAGCTGGTGTCTCTCACCCCACGTTAGGGTAACAAAGGGGGAGTCAGAAGGTGGCTTCCCGGGAAGTCTGAAAGCCTTGTCATGGGTAGGTAGACTGGGACAATCAACCATCAGTGAGTTCAATTTTTATTATTTTAATATGATGACTTAGCAGCAAAGCGTCAGTTCATTTGGGGAGAGACAGAGAACAAAAATTAACTAATGAGAGTGCAGTAAGAGACCCACTGCTTCTGGCTGGGGCAACCAGCCCTTCTGAATGAGAACTCATTGAAAATGGTATAATAGAGGCCTGTAGCAAGGCCGAAACAAGGAACAACAGCTCTTTCTCAAGCCCTTTGACCACACT
>WAAG01001513.1:2600-12835 GCA_013390105.1 Tichodroma muraria | reverse complement strand
TCACATCAAGAAGCACAGACAGTTTCCACCTCATAAAGGCAACCATGGGAAAGCTCTCTCTGAATTAGTATTAATGGATACCTTCAAAATAATGCAAATGCTTATTTCCAACCTAGATTCAAGAATGTGTCTTTCAATCTTACTATTTTAAGCTAAAAAGAGCCAGGAATTAATTTGCTAGAGCAGGAACAGAAGCTTTGCTGAAAGTGTCTCCGTCACATGTGGAACCCTCCAAAAGGCCCAGACTGGTAGTGCAGAACTGCCACACCAGAACATTCAACTCAGGGCAACAAGTTTACTTTTTTTCAGCCTGGAGGAGCAGCGGGAAGTTGGAGTGTTTCTGCCAAGCTCACAGGTCTGCACACTGAGATAGGAATCTCAGGAGATTGAGCTCTCGGCTTTTTCAGCACTCCTGCTTCTGTATCCAGGCCAAGTGGCCACATCCAAAATCCCAGTGAGTTTCTGGTCGTCAGCCTCAGCCAGAATTTGAAATGGAGAAGAGAGGAGTTAAGTTCAGCACATCAGCCCACTGAAGATGAACCTGCTTCTCCAACGACAGCATTTCAAGTGTGACTACAGCTGTACCAGCTATACCCATTCCTGGCTGACTCAGCTGTTCCCACTGCTCCTGAAAGCTGTCATGATAAAAAAGCAAAGGTACCTGGTGGCGAGCAGGGGGTAGGTATGCACAGGGCTGAACCAGGCTTCCTTCATCCGTGGCATGCTCTCATATATTAAGAGGTCTTTCTCTGTCAAAACCACTAACACTGGCTTCCAGTGCTTCTCATTGTCTCCAGGCACCTGGAAAAGAGCAAAGTCTCAGTGAAACAACAAAAGACAAAGCTACCACCATGCAAAGCCAGAGGGGACAAATATGTCCAGCTCTGGGTGAGAAAATGAACACAAGAGAATTTTACTTCTCTGGCTTTGTGACATCTCCCACCTGAATTTATAATCAGATGCAGAAGAATAAAGTGCAAAGTCATCTGCTGCTACCATTAGCACTGCCATTTCCAGCCTTCCTTTTCTACAGGCTACTCCATAAATGCAGTATTGGAAGAACACTGAGGTGGAGCTGGCTGTTAGTTAGCTGTGGTATGTATGAAAGGACCTTAAATGTATATTTATAATGTGCACCATTCATGTGTAGCTGGCACATTAACCTGAGTCCTGGACACTGCTGCTGCTGTTTCTGTTTTAAAAAAGCTGCAACATCATCACTATTAAAGAAGAGTGACAGGTAGCAAAAACTAGTGGTTTGGGAGTAGATGCTTTTTTCCTCAGCAGTTCACTTTTTTTTTTTTTTTCTCCTCCTTCCTTTATACCATCCTTTCAGTTTTAGAAACACCTTTATAAAGAGATCCAACTTAAAAGTGGGGTTGATCTCAAGCACTGACATGGTGATGGATCTGCCTTAACATTTCAAACCTTTCTGTCAAAGATGTCTAAAGACTGGAGCATCAGAACCCTTTACTGGCTGCAGAATCCAGATGTGGAATAATATTTTGCAGGTTAGATGTGTGATATCCATATGGCAACACAATTATTGTTATGGGGACTAAGTATGGATCCTGGTTTTTACTTCTACTCTGGCAGCATAGAAGTGTCTTAAAATAGTTGGGAATATGAAAGGACCTTTGTTTCAAGTAAGAATGAAACTCTTTCACTGACAAACTGATCATTTTCCTTTTGGTGCACATAAAGAAAAAGGAACACTGGTCCACAGTAACACTCACAGCCATGCTTTCAAACACAAACATCTTGTCTGGGTACTAAAAGGAATGAAACAAATTCTGAAATTCATCAGAGAATCTGCTTGTCTTCATGACTCATCCACTAAAACCTCTTCTGGGATAGAGAAGCAGCTGTCTGTGCTGTTCTGTGGTTGATATCAGCCTACTTGCCACGGGCATGTGTCACTGGGCACATAGTTGGGTGGAGAACATATAAAAGGGATCAAAGTTTGGCCAGGCTGGGAGTGGCACACCCAGGTATGATAATTCAGAACCACATTTGAAACACTTGTCCTTTATACAAAGACAGGCTCCCACAAAATTCTAAACTTTTAAGGGCTTTCAAGACCGATGTAACACACCTTTACATCAGAACACTAATGCCCAAAACCAGACCTTAAAATGAGATTTTTAGCTTGTGTATTTTTCAGATGTATTTCTCCCTCTGAACTAAGCTTTTTCAATAATCATATTCCTGTTTACAGTAAGCATTACTTGCTCGTTGGTTGTTCATGTCTCTTGAAGTCATAAACAGTTCATCCTTTCAATTTCTACAGAAGCATTAATACTTATTTACAATTTTCTTGTGGTGACAGTTTCTTGAAATGCAATCTTTCATTTTCTAATAGGACCGAATAGAGAAGTCACATAATTAATACCCCTATTACTACACTCATGAAAGAATGCAAAATCCAGAGTTCTCACAGTCCACGCACCATGAACATATTAACATGAGCAAAAAGCATTCTCAGTTTCTTAATACCACAGATATTAACTACAGTTGACACCCCAGTTCCTAGCGTGGGAATACAGAAATGAGTGTCACAGTTAATGTTAACATTCAGTAAATGTTAATGTTTAATTTTGGACCACCTCACCTGTGTTCTTTAACTAGAAACACTTTAGTATATACTTTTGAAGGTTTCCAGAAAAGAAAAAGGAAGACAAATATGAAATCTCTGTGACCACAAGCAATCTAAAGACTGTGGGAAGCTGTTCACAGCTTTTCTGCAGAACCATCCTGCCAGTGTAGCATTTTCAATCACATCAGGTGATTGCTGACAGGTGCTATCTGCTATCAGGTGGCTGGACAGTCAACAGTGACTTCAGAAACTTTGGGAAACACTGTTCCCTGTAAAGCAATTACTGGAAAGAGAATAAAACTAATTTTGCCAGCTGATCCCACAACCCTTTGCTGGACAGCTGTAAATATTAGGAATTTCCACCATGAATCCTGAATTTAACGACTGAAGCCCACAGCTTTGCCCCAGTCCTTCCCTACAGGAGGGTGACTGTGGAGAAGATGTGGCTTGGTCATAAGGTATTGAAGATTTTTCTCAAGAATAAGTGACCTTACACTACCTCTCCTTGTAGGATGCATCCCTTGCTTGTAAGGTGTGTACTGGGAAGAGGCGAGGAGGTGAATGATGTTTGCCTGTGTTCAGCCCTGAAACCCTCCCCAGTGAGAAGGACCATGCAATAAACACACTTTTAAGCACAGATTAATTTAAGATTTTAAGTTTTTAAATCTTACTGGGACCATAGCTACCCCACTGTTGAGGAATGCTGGGGTAAGCAACACTGCTGCTATTTCAGACCTGAAGAAGGATTTGTGAAAGCCTGTCTGTTTCCTCCCAACTGTAACAGCTGATCTAATAAAAGATACTGCCTTTCCTTAAAAACCTTGAATTGCATCACTGTTCCCTTATTTTGTAGGGTTTGGATCAGGCTGTAACAGCTGATGCCATGCTGTTCAACAAGCAGTTGGCACTTCTGGAAGGTGTTAAAGAGAACATGCTGTCCTGTAAATGTAATAGCAAATTTTACAAAGGAAGAAGAGAGGCTGCAAATATACCATTAGCCTACAGGGCACATTCATCACAAATCAGCATGGGAAATTAATCCAGATCAAAAAGTGTCATACCAAGCATGGGTATAATAGCAAATTATGAAACAAAAGCAAAAAACATGCTCCTTATGGGCAGCTAAGTGAAGGATTTGTTCAAGTTTTAAAGGATTTAATATCTGACATACCATAAAGATAACATGAAATGTCTGTGTAAATTTAAATATAATTTGAGATACATTATAGAGGCACGGTTTTAGATAATGATTAAGGCCAGCTCCTTAGCCAGAATTTTGCAGAATTCTGGCACTTGCACTACAGTTTCTTCGCTCCAGTTCCCACTTTCACATGTACAATTCAAAGTGCATTGAACCATGTTGCAGACAAATAAAATCACCATCCACTCTAAAAAACTCTTCAAACTCAACCCTTTTTCAAAGTCAAAATTGTTAGATCAACTCTAGATGAACTACAGAAAAGAAAAGTAAGTACTCCACAACAAAATGAATCAGCAAATATTTTGCTGGTTTTCTGGGCACTGCTCAAGTACCTCCAAGCAACAGGTACCAGTGTTCCCTCTATGTGTCACCGGGGTCACTGCTTATATTCCCAGGAGAAATTCCACTTCAAGTCAATGAAGCTGTAAATGTTTATACAAGAAGCCATCTTGAATTTTTTTTTTTTTTGTTTCCTAGACATACTGGGCCCCTAGATCAAAGTCTTAAAGTATAAACTTGAAAAGGGATAACGTTTTCTAAGAAAATAACCCAACTGCCGTGAAGAATCATTTTTTGCTACTCCAAACCTCTTTGCTCCTCGTTTACTCACCCCATTAAGTGGAAATACCACTTTTTCCCATACGCACTTCTTTGGTTTACCTTTCCAAATTCAGTAAATATGTCATGTTCTGCAGGGATGAGATCTAATTTTTTTGTGTATAATAACATGATGGCTGGGCTTGGGATGACACCAGAAGAGACCTGTGTTCACGACTTGTTCAGACACAGACTTCCCCTGCAGAGTCAGGTTAAATGTTCTGTGTTACCACACGGACACTGCAGTCTCTGCTGGGCTGGCAAGTGCTCCTGTGACAACGCATGGCAGGAACAGACGGGAATGTGGGGGCAGACAAAACGTGTGCAAGAACAGCTGCTGAATTCCAGCAGCTACACGGCGTCTTGGCCATCAGCCTTTGGCTGACACAACCATGCTTCAGTGCAGGACACTGGCAGCACACGCAGGGCTGGGATTCAGTGCAGGACACTGGCAGCACACGCAGGGCTGGGACACGCCAGACCCACGGCACCGAGGACATGCCTGAGCCCCGTCTGCCTTCAGGTGCCTTCGCAGTACCAGGCTTTGCTTTGGCACCAGATCTGTGGTGTCAAGGACTGACTGCAAGAGTGACACAAGCTCAACACGACCTGTATGGCTGCTCTGCTCCTGCTGCTTTTCTGGCCACTGCTCACAATGTACCCTTTAAGAAGTAACTCCCCTGGTACACAATAGTGTTTCAAAGCTTGTTGTGCCTGAAGTGATGGGACCCCCTGTCCCCTCCAATGGGTATCACAGCTTCCAAACCTTTAACAGTTTTCACTTATAATTAGTTGCCATAAAGACAGCGGGCATCTCATTGGAGATAAATCCTCTTACAAACTGTTTGGACCTTTGCTCTTTCATCTGCCATGTCTCTTTTTCAAAACGTTTTTCTTTGAAGTCCATTTTTTCATCTACTTCAGGCTGTCATAAATGGATGAAAAAATACTTTTAATCTGTGAGGCTTACAAATAATTAAATTAGAGGCCTTGGTCTACTCTGAAAATCTGTCCCCTCAAAAGGGACATTTCAATTACATTCCCTGTTTAGTAAACAAATTATAAACTGCAAGCAGACTCCACTGCAGTATCCAAGTATCCAAAATGTGTCTTTTCAGAGACCGCTGTGAAGGTAGCAAGTTTATGTTTACAGTAAGTGGTTTGTTTAACCCCCTTTTCCAACACCTCCTCCCAAATCCCAGACCTACACTACCCTCTTACACTAAGCACAGGAGGAGCAACCAAGAAAGAATTTTCTTGCTATTTTACCTCTTCCTTAAAATCTCTCTGTGCTGACAAGCCAGATTTGACACAGGCTGGGATATGTTCTGCTACGTATTTCTTGCCTTTTCATTGTCTTTTGATGAAGGGTTGCATCCGTGTTCAGAATAAATTTGATTAATTTACAGAAACCCACTTGTCAGTTCCTGAAAATAACAGCTGGGACTGAAAAGGGTTTTTGCAAGATGAACAGCAGGGATGCAGAAATACATCCTGCAAACCCCAGCATATACAACAACGCTGATACTTGCGCGAGCTCATTTGATGGGAGGCAATTTGCAATGCAGGAGTGGGTGTAAGTGACAGCCGTAGGCAGGGGATATCAACACCTCCCATACCTCATGCAGATGAGATGTGTTTTGCTGCTAAACTTTGTAGTATTGAACAGGAAATAATGTGCGCGTTGTTTAGGATTTTAAAAAAAAAAGCTAATGAAAACGTGTCTGGTTTAGTTTTTCTCTTTTTTTGACCTCAGTGATGGCTCAAAGGTGGTTTGTGCCATTATCAGATCTGGATTAAAGTCAATGCACACATGAGAATCCCCCAAAGGGCACAATATTGCCTCCTGTAAACAGTGAGCAGCGAGCGAGCGATGCCCGCGATTGGCCAAGGTACCAGTGCTGTGCAAGCAGCCAGAGCCACGTGGGCCAGGTGGGAACCACAGCAGGGACCACCCTGATCCAACCCCTGCACTACTCCAAGCAGAGCTCAGGAATACACTGACAGCCTCAGTTACAGGCACTGCTGAGCATGGGCGAGACACTCACTCTCAACACAGGTTGTTCAAGTCTGAACTCCTTCTCATTATCTTTTAAAATGACAGGACACAAGCCAACTTTTGCCAAAATGAACACAGTCAAACAAATCAACACAGCAATATTTTCAAACAATGTCCTTACTCTCTAGACTTATGGGATTTTCAAACAGCTCTGGCTCATATCCAAAGACCTCTAAATGCAGGAAAAGTACCTCAGTTCTGTGAACTCACCCACACGATAATGGCAGGTAATCTGAGACCTTTCCTATAGCCAAACAGGAATGCTTGATCCCAAATTTGCAATAGAGGTTTGTTCCAGAGTTTGGTGAAGTCAGCTGGAATTTTTCTAATAACTCTTTAGACCATGCCCTTGGGAAACAAGCCTGGAGGCTACCATGTCTTCCACACTACAGAGAAGACAGAGCCAAATTCTTCTTGGAGGCACACTGGAAGAGGATGGCATTCAATATACACAAATTGAATTTGATACTCAGAGAAACTTTTCCATGTGTCATGGTGGTCAAATACTGGGATAGACTGTGAATAGCCACCCCTCAAGTTACTCACAACATGACTAGACAAGGGCCTGAGTAAGCTGCTCTGGTTGGGTCTACTTAGAGCAGGGGGGTTAAAACCCTTCCAACCTATATTATTCTGTGAATCTATGAAATACCTGAAAAAACGGAAGAAGTCCAGATTTGGATCACAGCCATCATATATATTGCCCCTGACTTAAAGTTGGTTGTATAATTATTCTGTTCACATGCAGTTTTTCATGCATGTGTTCCATGAATGTTGTATCAATATGAATGGAGTGGTAATACAAAATAGTTATCACGGCTACATGGTTTACAGGATGATTTGCCTTGGGCCTTAAATCCTCCAGAGCTGTATAAGAAGTGCATCCTTGATCCTTCTATCTTGATGGAGTCTAACACTCTGCATTTCCATTATAGCAGATTAAAGATAAGAAACGTAAGGGAGTGAAACCCCGGTACCACATTAACTTTATTCACTTTACCTTAAGTAAAAATATATTACGCAACAACATGAGAAAAGTTTAAAATCCTGATGTGTTGTGTTGAGATCCATAGAAAATTATTAACTAAATACACAGAAATCCAAGTCCAGGGGACTCAAAAAGGGACAAAATGGTAATTAATCTATTTTTGAAATCTCAACCGTGACCCAAAATCCTTCTGCTATGCACGAAGTTGAGATTTGAAGGTCCATAAGTAAGAGCTATTCTTCAGTGAGACAGGAGATTCTAACTTCCTGATAATGTTGGGAATCTTTCCAGGGAAAACCAAACAGAGAGTATGCACAGGAGGTGATGGCAAATGCCCCACACCATTTGTTAGGACACTGATTGCTTTTCATCTTAGTTAAGCTGCCCATTGTGATTTAAGAAGTATGCTGGTGCTTCCTGAGTAAAACACATTTTCTTCTATAGCAGAGACTTGAGACCATGACAGCATTGTGTGAAATTAGAGTAATAGTAATTTATGATAGCAAAGCTTTGCAAATAGCAAAGGTCCACTCCTGAAATGATAGTGTTGAACCAAATTACTTCAGTAGAAAAACCTGCACTTTGCTATCTTTTCTAGTTTTCATTTTTATTGCTTCTCAGAAATTGCCAGGGGAGAGCAGGGAAGGTAAGAGGACATTTCATCACTCAAGGGCAGTGGCCAACCTGTAAGGACACAGGACGGAGACACAAGGACACAGACAAGGACAGAGACAGATGCCAGTCAGACACATGGGAAGGTCAGCACAGCTCCACTGGCCACTGAGGCTCATCAGGAAATAGTGGACAGATAAAGTTCAACTGACCTTCAAAGACAACTTGACTGGGAACAAACCTGGACTGGAAGAGGTCACATTTTTAGCACTGCTTGTAAAAGAGGCACAGGGGAGGGAGGACTAAAGGGAGGGAAAGACCATTAACTCCAGGCTTTTCTAATGAGTTATACTAATTGAACAAATGAATGGAAAGCCTGAAGAGTGGGGATGAGCACAAACCTGCTTTATAAGCAAAATTTATAAGCAAAAAACTCTGTAAAAGTGGAGGCAATCACAAGTACTTATCTCCATGACCTGTCAGCAACTGTTTGATGTGCCAGCACCAGTGTCTCACACAGCAATCTATCTCTCTCTTCCAGCATACTCACAACCACACATTCAGGATAGAAGTGAAGATGCTATTAGCAGACATGTTTGAATCTGTTGTGTGTGCATGCACAACTTATTTGTGAGCTGTCTGGGCTCTTCAGACTGCATGTGAGAGTGGCTTTCTGAACTTATCTCATGAACATAACAAAAAGCTGCTGAAAGCAGCTATCTGAAGTTTAATAAATATTTAAATAAAAATCACAAAATTAAAATGTGGTAGAAACTGTACTTTTAAGATGCAGCTTAGTTTGGGGAGAGGTGAGCAGCTGTGTTGTCTCCAAAATAATCACTGGACCCCGAAGCACCAAAAATCTAGTGCTAGGGGAAAAACATGCACTTCCCTTTAAAATGGAGCAGTCTCCTTCCTCCACTAAGCCAGGTTTGACCTGTGAAAAACCAAGAAGGAGCACAGCATAGTTGTGTGTCTTCTGCTTCAGTCCATGGAGCTATTTTGCACATCAGGGTCAGCCACAGAAGGAAAGGGATTCTACATTGTATTGGAGACTTTGGAGGCTCTACCACATCTTCTGTCCAACTGTCCAGGAACAAGAACAGCTATTGTTACTCAGTGGTGGGGGAAACAAGTATACTCCAGGATACCAGGAACAGTCACTGATCCCTGCAATGCCCTGCAGGTTAACTGTGTGCTGGAGTTGTGCTGTGAGCAGAGTGTTCTGTTCAAGCCAAGGTGAAGCACTTTTTGAGGGAGTACATCATCATCAGTGGAGCATCATGGTAATTGTACAAGAGCAGAATCCATGTGCAGACAGCATAGTTTCAACGCACTGTCCCTGAAGGGTCTATAATTTGCCATTGAATCTGACCTCTGCTGATCGAATGGGTTGCACATTAGGATAAATGAGTAATAATACCCATTGCCTCAAAAGATACAAGTGTGTCATCTTTCAATCCAGTAAAAGTGTTTGGATTTCTAAATATCAGCTCAAGAACACTTTTCAACAGCATCCAATCAAATGTGAATACTGAAGGTGGACTTTTGATTTGAAAGCAGATTGCCGTTTTTAACAATGGCTGAAACATGAAAAATGCAATTTGAAATTATTACAGTGTCTGTTTGGTGAAGGACAGGTAATCATCAATGTATACATTAAAACTATAGCGACTGAAATTTGTCCCAGGAGATGTTCTGTGCCTTTTGTCTTTTGTTCTGTACCACATTGTCTTCCCTAATATTCAGTCTCAGAAATAATGGCCCATCATGACTGGTACATTTGAAGACTGACAGATTTGACTACTTTACTCAAGGGTCATAATAAATCACAAGTGCTGGAAGAAAAAACAGTAGGGGAGCAATACTGAGAGAACAAGATGTTTCATTCTCATTGTTATTATGTTGTCTGAAGGACAATCCAGAATACTGTGTCATTTCAGTCTGTGTGTCATTGATCAATATTCAGTAATACTTATAGATTGCAATGCAACTAATGACCTTGAGCAAATGAGTGAATTCACTACATGCCTAGCACAAAAATGTGTTACCTTCAAAAAACAATTAAAATCTGTATGCTATGCTTCATCAACTGGAATTTTGAGCGTGCTGAGAAATATTTGGAAGCCTTATTAAAAAAGCAAAAATTCAATTAGAATTCTTCATAATTTCACTTAATTTT
>WAAG01001511.1:35189-62085 GCA_013390105.1 Tichodroma muraria | reverse complement strand
ACCAGGATCATCCTCCCCACCCTTTTTATAAATGGGTGTCACATTGGCCAGACTCCAGTCATCTGGAACCTCCCCACTGAGCCAGGACTGTTGGTAAATGATGGAGAGCGGCTTCGCAAACTCATCTGCCAGCTCCCTCATCACCCTGGGATGGATCCTATCTGGTCCCATGGATTTTTGGACATCCAAGCAGCTCAGCAGTCCTCTGACTGCCTCCTCTTGGATAACAAGGGGACCATTCTGCTCCCTGACATCATCTGCCAACCCAGGAGGACAGTTATCCTGAGGACAGACTAAAGACTGAGGCACAGAAGGTGTTAAGCACCTCCGCCTTCTCCTCATCCACAGTTCCTAAGTTCCCTCCCTCATCCAATAGAGAACAAAGGTTGGTTTTACCCTTCCTTTTACCATTAATATATTTGTAGAAACATTTTTTATTATCCTTTACAGAAGTCACCATTTTAAGTTCAAACTGAGCTTTGGCCTTCCTAGTTTTTTTCCTACATGCCCTAGCAACGCCCTTAAATACTTCCTGAGACACCTGACCCTCCTCCTAAAGATGATACATCCCCTTTTTATTTCTGAGTTCCTTCCAAACCTCCTTGCCCATCCAGGCTGGACGTTTTCCTCGTTTTCATCTTTTGCATACAGGGCTCTGAAAGATAATCCCGTTAAATTGTGGGTATCTGTAAATGCTGTAAGAGCTCAGCAGAGAGTGCAGCAGAGTAGGATTGAAAGGGAACACAAATTGCTCTATAAATTACCTGAGAAAGTCTGTGAGAAACAGGGAGGTAGAAAACATCCACCACACTGGGCTTCCTTCAGTGGGACTGTATTCCCTGCATGAACATGGGATTTACTAATTTTTACCACAAGCACTTTCTAAGATATTATTCCAAAGCAAATTCCCTTTTCTGCTCTGCTGAAGTTTTCTTTTACAATGGTGAGAGAAAGCTTAGGAATGAAAAAGTTTCAAAAAATCAGAGAAAATTATTAATGCATATTCAAACACAAAAAGATCTGACTTCAGTCTTAATTTCTTTCATTTGTTTTCTATGATGAATAAATTCCAAACCAAAACAAACATATTTGCTAGTGAACAAGCTTTAAATAATGCTTCTCTCTGTGTTGAGCCAACTATCTTCTGCAAATACACTGACAGTTATTTTTGTTTTTCTCAAAAGCATTCTCAGTCCCAGTTTCTCCTGCATGAGTTCTGAGTTGAGTTCTGTCAAAAACAGTAGCTTTCTGTAAGTTGGCCTATTTTGCCCACATCTCCAAAATATTTCTATTACTTTATTTATGGTGTACAACTTTTCTTGCAAATCAGCATCAAACTGACAGTTCCTTTAGAAGCTATCAAGAACAGTTTTCCCTTTTCTGAATATTATGTATAAGTTGGTGTTTATGTCATCTTAGCAACCAATGTTGCTGTAATTTTCATTAACATCTATTTCTCTCCCGTAACAGCAATCCCTGAAACCCCCCACATCTATTCTTTTCTGAGTTATTATACACATGTAGGCAAAGACTGATTTGCTGTGGAGGTACATGTTCACCTGTTCTTTTATTATCAGCATGTTTTTGTACACAACAATTTATCTCTCTGATATAGGTGTAACCTGATGGAGTCATCATGAATGCATCTAAAGAGAATATGAAAGTTGTATTATGTTAGCCTTTTTGGATCTGATAATAAAAACAAAAGATCCTGCCTTCAAATAATTCCCCAAACTGCAAAAGGCTACTTACCATGAGTTTATCAATAATCCTTAAGAAATAAAGATGCATGAAAATGTAGGCATTTCTTTTCATATATAGTTTCATATGATTGAAATGGCATTTCACATGACTTTATATTCAGAGGCAATCTAAAGTTATAACAATGAATTAGTTCTTACTGGTCTGTGATTTGGAAGAAATGTTTGATTTGTCAGTGCTTTAGCTAGGATGGATATATTTAGATGCTTTTTTGGACTGATTTTTATCTTTTACTGCTTATCAATTCATGCTATTATTATTTTCTGCAATGAAATCCATGACTTACAGCTTCACCAGCAGCACTAGGAACATGACTACTCTGAAGAGTTTGACACATAAGCAAGACTGTCCCAAAAAATTTCTATTAAGCATACTGATTAGTTTGGAAATAACAACTGCCTAAATGTCTGAGGTCATTTGGGTGCTGAGCAAAGCTGTTGATGGAGCCCAAGCCTGTTATTTCCAATTTCTGGAATCTGCACACTTCTCCAGGGAGAGGCAAACTGAAGCCTGCCCCTCTGTGTGTATCAGAAGTTCTCAGTTATTGAAGCCTAATGTTTTATTAAAGAGTCCTTCCATCCACTTCAGAGTTACTGGAGTTCTACCACAGTAAGAACACTTGGGTGTTTTTGTACCATTTCTCTGTGCTATTAGCACACACTCCTCTCACCTCTGTTTCAGTGAAGGATTTCAGTGAAGGATTATACAGCACTAAACATTTCCCACAGTAAGATGTGCTGCTGCAACTGAGACAGGCTGTCCTGCTACTGACTCAAAATACCACTAAAACAAAAGGACTGATAGCAGAGGCATCCAGGTTTGTAAAACCTCAAAAAAATTGTTAGTCTGATAAAATGCTCCTGCAAATTCCTTATTATTGCAAAGGGGCCAGCTGCAGCTGCCTAGAGGCTCCTTTATCTCTAAACTCCAATTCAAGCCTCTCATAACTGGCCTGGCTCAAACTGCACACTGTGCTTGGACACAGAAGTGGCACACTGCTACATTTAGAAGTCTACGCATATAAAAGGACACAGATAGAGAGGCGTGTCTGAGAATTAAAACATACTTCAGAGAGTATGTTTTAATATACAACATTCAAGCTGAAAAGGGGCTTAAGTTTATACAGGTATCGCCCTCAAGGAATAAGGAAATTCCCTAAAGACTGAGTAGCCAAACTTTCCCCTCTTGGCCATGTTTGAAGCTATTCTCTTTATGAAGACTATTCTTTAGAGTCATCAAAAAAGGACATGGATGGAAGGTTATGAAGTTTAACATAACTGAAGTCCTTTAACAACTGCATCGGGAGAGGCTGGGAGGAGAGACACTGGTAGCAGGTATTCTCAGCCTTCACCCTGCTCAGACATATTATCATTAATATCAAAATGTGTACTGACACAAGATAATATACTCCATGTTATAGCATCCCTTAAATCAATCTTGTAACAGAAGCTAGCTTGGACTGCAGCAGGTCATTTACCAAAGAGGGTGTCTTAGTCTCAGGATGACAGCAGAGCTTCAATACCTGTACAGGGCTCTTATCAACTTCTGGACTAAATTTATGATGCTGTTCTTGATCTGTACAGATCTAAATTACATGGGATTTGTCTGTCTAAGAGACCACATGTCTTCTATGCCATGCTGCCACAGCTGCTGTCAGCAGAAAGACTCACACCAGACATGTTTGGTATTAAAGAAGGAAAAAAAGAGTGAGTTGTCAGCAGACTGACTCACTGGGGACAGGCTGCTTTGCAATTTACTCCCACCTTTAGTTTGAAATAGCTAAAATCTATTGACCCTTAAAGTGGGCTAAAAGGTACACTGCTTTCTTGGGAACACAACCAAGAGTGACATTTTTAGATACATCTGAAAACCATGCTTGTTTTCTAACTCTTGATTATTTCCCTTTTGTTAGAGTTATGAATCAGAATGTAATCTCAGGTCTTCCTCTTTTAAGACAATGGCCTTTAATCCAACAGAATAGACACATTTTATTAAAATGGGATTTTAGACAGCATTATAGGAAAAGAATAGCATAGCGCAGGTACTCTTAGAGTTCTTTATCTACAGAGGGGATGCCATTTATTTTGCTAAAAAATGCTGGCCTTTCTTCAGTTTAGTTTGGTAAAGGATACAGATACACATGTATGCATGTCTTATCTTAATGAGACCTCTGAGCAGGACCAAAATATGTCTACTGTTAATAGGCAGACAGCTATCACCCTTTAAAACCACCTTTTGTGCTCCACTTGTCAACTCCTAATTCAGTTAATAGTGCTAGGATATAAGCTTTAGTGGCAAATATTAATAAAGACAAAGCTGTTTCACAGAAGGGAGGAGCCTTTTCAGAAGTTCAGTATCACCTAATGGGCACCTAAATCTGAGTTTAGCTCGATTTTGCAGTTCCACAATAATGCCTTCATATTTTATATTGTGATCACAAGGCTGTATACCCAGATCGTAGTACAAATGCTTTATTTTTCTACCTTAGTACAAAATATAAATAATGATTCTTTGGGAAACAGAAGATTTCCCAAGGAACCACAAGAGGTATTCTCAAAATATGGCTCCGTAGTAATTATAACAAGTCCTCTCTTCTTACACAGAAACCAAAAATAAAGAAAACACATAACAACATTTGTGAGTGGCTGAAGAGCTGATTTATTCTGTTATCACCTACAGGACTGAGTCCTCATATATTCATATTATGGTGATTAGCATTCCACAACTGGATCTTTTCCCTCACTCAGCACCAAATCAACTGTTTTCACATCTGCTTGTAACTCATATTTCCCCAAAGGATTTCAGTGATCATATTGTTTTTCCATTTTCCAATGTACTGTCTGACCCTTTCCCTCAAGGCCTTGCACAATTCACCTTAGTCAATCACTTCTTATTGATTGTTAGTGCCTGCTCATTTCCTGTCTATCTTTGCTTTAATGAATATAGGGGTATTTTTTTAATGATCTTATTTTTAATATGTCCTGTCATCCACTCACTGTTCTTTCCACCCTTGTTGCTTTAGATTTCTCATTTAGATTTATACTTCTGTTCTGTTCAATTTTCATTCCAGTTCAAGCTAAAATTCCATCTTCTTTCAGTTTATCCTTTCTTTTGTATGATGCTTGAATATACAAAACAACCTTCAGCTTTCAGCAAGCCACTATCCACTTCAGACCTCACCTAAAGCACCAATCTTCAGGGAATTTATAAGGTTCTGGCAAAAAGCCCTTCTTGGTTTCTAATTTCTCCTGACAGTTCTGTTCTGTGTCTTTCCTACAATTTAGCACTGTACATACTTCCTCCTTATTAGGAAGAAGCAGAGAGAAGAGACTGGAGAAGAGAATGTTTCCCTGGAAACATTTTTTCACAAGTCTCCCGAAGTCAAACCCTGCCTGTTTACCTGAAGATTCACCCACATTCTGGAGGGCACAAATACTGGCTAATTTGCAGCTGCCATCTTATCTTTCTTGGCTTTGTAAAGATAGAGGCACCGAATCTAGGAAATTCCAATTGTTTCACTTCTTGGGCTACTTTTCCCTCCAAAGCTCTGCACTGGTACCAGGTAACTGTTCCCTGTTGCATCACTACAGAAAGAATGTTGACCATGCATTTCCTTACACTCATTTGGGAGTCAGCCATAATCTCACACACAGAATACCATTACTGGGAATCCCTCATTTCTAACTGGCTCTTTCACTCATCACAATAATGGATGATCTCTTTGGTCCTCTTAGCAATAACTAGACATGATTAACCAGCAAAGGCCACAGACAATCACTGCTTTCAGGATGACTGCCAAAAGCTGACTAAGAATGGCTGTTCAGGGAAGTTTTGCGAAGATTTTAAGTAAAACTTTTGTTTCAAAATAAAATCACATTATTTCAATATCAACCATTCAGTTGACAGTAAACTTGGACTTAAAGCTGGTCTTCAAGCAGCCATAAGAAAACAGAAGTAGCTTGGAGGACCATGTTCTCAGTCCTTACTTTTCTTGGGACACTTCTCTAACCATTCCCTATTTTATTGTCTAATTTTTGGGACGTAACAGTGATGAATGACAGAAATGGTGGTGTCAACTTATTTGGCGCCTGGCTGATGAGCCAGAAAGCCTTCTTTATACCAACACACTTCTTCAGTGTACTGACCCATGTCACATTCAACACAGGACCAAAAGAGACGTCCACAGAAACCTTGACAATAGGTCTCTAGGGGTAAACCAATGCAGCTTTACAGCAGCTTTCTGCTTGAGGTCACATCATTACACCCAAGATGCCAAGAAACTTGCAAAGAGACGCTTATCAGAATATGGATAGGGGTTGAATAGGAAAGAGAGCCACTAATCTCAGAGTCCAGCAGCACAGAACTGCTACGCCAGGAATTCTGGAACAACTTACTCGTTCCTTTCCATTGGTAAGCATGCTGGTGCTATTAAGCTAATTACTTTGCAACAGTGTCAAAAAATAAAGTTCTCTAAGTAAGAACTGAGGACAGGAAACATTCTATGTAGCTCTTTACTAGAAGCAAGTTAAGATTTTATCAATCTGTAATTCCTACTAGAACCCTTTATAAACTTTCACAGCTACAAATAAACCAAAATGGCAAATGTCAACAGGGGCTGAAGCTGTGATGCAGATCTTTTCCCAACCACTGGCTGTCAGTGAATGATGCTGCAAATGTGACGTGAGTAGAACTGATGTAAATGAAAATTTAAATCAACTCTTTCTTACAAGCAAAACTTTTCATGCTGGGAACAGGAAATGAAAGCTCTCCGTGTCTTCCTTTCTCTCTACACTGAAATCACAGTAAAAAACCCAATCCTGTTGCATCTCCTCCCCTTTTCACACTCCTCACAAGATTGTGTGGGTATTGATGTGGGGGTGGATGTCTGAGAACAAGGCGTGTTCCTCTACGCAACTGTACGCTGTGGTAGGAATGGTGTATTGCCTTTCATGTCTAACAAGATGTAAGAGAACAAATTTAATTTTCTGAAAAGTACTGCCTTTATTCTGTGAAATGCAAGGGGAATTTAACTCACCATCTGCAAGAACTGCTTCACAGATATAAGACACAGAGTCTCCAGGATTTTCATCCCATGGTTTATCTAGGAAAAAATAAGATAATATAATCACACTGACTTCCACATTTTCTTTAAGATGAAAATCTATATGTATTCTAAATGTAAGGTAAAGCTATTTAAAGCTATTATTCTGCAGATAAAAAAAATCATAGAACAAATCCAAGGGCTATTACAGAGGAACAAGCCTAGAGAGCTCTTTAGATGCAACTGTATTTATCCCTTTTCAGTAAACGTCCCTTTGGACTGATTTTTTTTCAATTTACCAGAGCTGGTGAGAAATGTGTACTTGAGGAAGAAGTTTCCCTGGAAGTCAATACAGTAAACAATGGGAGAGGAGCTGGGAGTAAGGAAAGAGAACAGAATCATGTGCAGTAAAGTGAGAAACTGAAACAGATTTTGCAGTTTTGTTTGAAACAGACATTGCAGTTTGGAAGACAAGACAACTGTTCAGTGCTCCTTTTGATAATACAATAGATCTGGTTACAGACAGTATCACAGAATCATAGAGTGGTTTGGGTTAAAAAGGACCCTGAAGAACATCGAGCAGAGACACCTTCTATAGATTGCTCAAACCCCATCCAACCTGGCCTTGAACACTTCCAGGGATGGGGCATCCACAGCTTCTCTGAGCAATCCATTCCAGCGCTTCACCATCCTCATTGTAAGGAATTTTTTCCTTACATTAAACTTAAACCTACCCTCCTACAGTTCAAAGCCATTCCCCCTTGTCCTATCCCTGGAACCTTCTATGCTCTGGGCTGAACAACCCCAGCTCTTTCAGCCTGTCTGCAGGAGAGGTGCTCCAGTACTCTGAGCATCTTCATGGCCTCCTCTTGACTTGATTAAGCAGATCCATGTCGTTCATATGTTGGGAGCTTTCAGAGCTGGATGAAGTGTTCCAGGTGGGGTCTCACCAGAGCAGAGCAGAGCAGAACAGAGCTGAGCAGAGCAGAGCAGAGGGGCAGAATCCCTTGCCCGGCTGCCCACGCTGCTTTGGATGCAGCCCAGGATGCGGTTGGCTTTCTGGGCTGTAAGTGCACATATTGATCTTCTCATCAACCAACACCTCTAAGTCTTCAGGGCTGCATTCAATCCATTCTCAACCCAGACTGTATTTGTGCTTCGGATTGCCTCAACATGTGCAGGACCTTGCAGCTGGCCTTGCTGGCCTTCATGAGGTTTGTGTGGGCTCACTTCTTGAGCCTGTCAAGGTCCCTCCAAATGGCATCCTTTCCCTCCAGCGTATCGACTGCACCACACTGCTTGGTACCAGCAGCAAATTTGCTAAGGGTGCACTCAATGCCACCAAAAAAGATGTTAAACAGCATCCAACACAGAATCACTCAATGGGTCTAGTTGGAAGGGACCATTGTAGCTCATCTGGTCCAAACCTCCCTGGTCAAGCAGAGTCATCCTGAAACACATGGCACAGGATTTCATCAGACAGCTCTTGAACATCTCCAGTGAAGGAGATTCCACAACCTCTCTGTCAGTCTGTTCCAGTGTTCAGTCACCCATGTAGTGAAGAAGTTCTTCCTCACATTTAGGTGGAACATCAGTTTCTGCTTGTTGCCTCTTGTCCTACTCCTTGGCATCACTGAGCAACCTCCATCCCCTAGACACTCTCACTTCAGATACTGACAGACATTGATGAGGTCCCTTCTCAGCTGTCTCTTCTCAAGGCCCAACTCTCTCAGCCTGTGCCCCATAAGATTCTGAATTAACATTTTCAGGACCAAGTTCTGGACTCACAGCCTTTTAAGTAAGTACACAGAGACCCTACCAAGACCAAAATCTGATTCTATTTTTCTACTATGAACTTAAATAGGTGTTATACTTCCTTTTTTTCTCAGGGATAAGAGACAATTTCTTTAGTCTGGACTGCAAAACAACCGTTATTTTATCCCATTTCCAAGAAGATGGCACTAATCTAATAGAAGTAATATTATGGTGAAATTACAAATAGCAATTTTGCTGTAACAGTTTGTGCAAAAAACCATACAAGGGGTACTGTTACAGAGGTCTTCTCTAGATGCCTTCCAATGATAACTTTTCAGTAGTTGTGAATGGTAGCCACAGTGCAAGACTCAGTCATACTCAATAATAAATTGCATGAAAGACATATAAGACTACCGATTCACACAGCCATTTTACAGGACTACCTGCAAAAATACTTGCTGGGAATCTTAAATTATTTGTCAGCTTTAGAAACAGTCTCACAACTGCAATTAAATACTGATGACTGATGACTGGGCCATAAACAATACATAAATTTGGATGATGTCAATTTCAAACCTTGAAAAATACCACACTAAAAATGATAAATCCATTAATTTATTTTAAAAAAATTACAAACTAAATAAACAGAAGTAAAATTGCAGTATGTTAAGTTAGTACATGCTGTTGCAATAATGCTTATGTTCTAGTCATCTGACTTCTATTGTTAACTATACTTTTAATGAGTTTGTCCTAAATGCTGCTAAAAATTGCTAAAAGTGCTAAAAAAATTTCTAAAAAGCATGCTAAAAAACTTTATGTCAGTGCACTCACCTTTCTGGGTGTAATAACTTTTCATCCAACTACTGTCAAAGTAAGAGGAAACAACATCACATACATGGCACATACTTCAGAATCTAAGGGTACAGGTTACCATGAGTAGCTACATAGACTGGAACATGAGCTGCTAAGAAACCTAACAAACCTCAAAAATAAATCCTAACAAGTAAAGTCATCTCTGAATTTTGCAATAAAAAAGAGAAGAAATAGCAAAGAAGTCAAACAATTTAAGTGACAGGGGATGACAGTCTCAACATCTTATCTGGGGTTGCCACCTCCAGACAATCATTTCAGTTTCTCTTCTGCTTTGAAATAGCCAGGATCTCATGTCAGATGAAAGTTTTTTGTTGGCAGTCATTACCAACCCCCATCACTGCACTAGCATCCCTTCTGTGTGGAATAGAGAAGTACAGCATCTTAGGAAGATGTAATACTCTGGTAATTTAAGCAGTCCCTGCAGAGCAGTACAAAGACTCACTGGCAGGGCAAAATGAAATGAAAGATATATTGCAGCACACACCAACTAATAAAATGTCCCTTCTGCTCTTGTGCTTATGATACAGTCACACAAATTATTTTCATCTTAATAAAAAAAAAAAAAATTGGCATTTGAGGTGCTCTGCAATAAGCAGATGACACCACTACCTTAAAACAACAACAGTGGTATGCACTGTCTGAATGTAAATACATTGGGGAAGGAGTAAACAGAGGCGCAACTATGTGGTCTCATTTATTGAAACATCTCCTGGCAGTGAACGAGGCCAGAACCACCCACCTACTTTCCTCTATTTACTCAGTCTTGCATGTTCAGGGGAGAAATCTTCACAACCAAGACTTAGGTCACACACACACACACGCGCGCGCGCGCGTGCACAGAGTATTTAGTATTCACAAACAAACAAGACTAAAAATTCTAGTAATTTTCTTTCTTCTTCAACTTTGGGTTTTTTTAGCACTTTAGCTTAATTTTCTTGTAGACTCCAAGTCAGTGTCAAAATTTAGGTGAAGCACTTGCCCACTGAAGACAATGGTAAAATTCCCCCTTAAATCAGGGGTTTAGCTCACCAGGACAAGCCTTGCTCACAGCCTAAGGAAATCCATTGGCATTCATTACCTGTATTTCAGTACCAATGTGAAGAGGATTTTACAGGAGAACAAGCAAAGCAGTGGAATCAAAATGTGAAACATTACTTCAGTATTCAACGTTACACTAAATTACAATAAAATTGGTGCCACTGCAGTAGAAATGAAACAGGAAACAGATACCATAAAAGTTATGGTAAAAATATAATTATTTATTTCTCTTTTCTGTGGTCTGCACAACGGAAATTAGCCTCTCAGTATCTGAAGCGGTCTGAAGATCTGCATGAATTAAGACCTATTTTAACTCCCAGCCTGTTTTTCCCACATTTACTTATTAGAGAAAAACACCCTATGCTAGCATCTCATTTGTCCACATCTATACTGTACTACTAGTTGCAAAAGTAGTTTTCTTAACATTACTCTTCTTGGTCATTAAAACTGTGTGCAGATACATAGAATACCTTTTAGGTAAACAACCAGAAATTAATGGCACATTTCTGTCTCAGGTAAAAGTTACAAATTTGTTCTGAGAATCTTTCCTGGGCTGTCAAAGACCCTGGGGACCATTTTCTATTGGGTTATGTTACTTTATGTGCCTCTCACTTTTTAATACAATAGCAGATAATGAATGGATACATGTAGATTTGATGAGCTGTTCTCAACTACCAAATTTTGTAGAAGTAAATTCCCTTTATATTTTGGCATTAAAAGAAAAAAAAAAGGGATATCACTGCTTGGGGAAAAAGCTGGAAGTGGAAGTGACAAGAGCTGCTTTTGTTGAGCTTTAAAAAATGAAACCTAATAAAGCCACAAGCAGACTAATGGATACTTATGACTCCTGAGCTGTACCAGGAAGTCCCACCAAAAGTCTAATAAAAGTGTCAGAGCACTTTAGAAACAGTGTCACAGAAAATTATTTGTATCAGATAAGACCTGTTCACTTTTTGCCATCTCTTCAGACCATTAATACTGAGGACAGTACAGGAGAAATTGAGGACATTTAAGGATCTAAGTTAACTACCTACAGATGCAAATATCTACCTACAAATCCATTACATAAACACATGCTTGCCTGAATTTGAATTCTTTCAGGATTAAACAGAAAAACTCCAGCTGTGTTTAGTACCCCAGGATACTGAAATACTACACTGAAAATATGTCAGTTTAATCTAAAAAAAGGCTACACAGTTCAGTAGCCCAAGGACAAGTGGTAGAAAGACACAGGAGAAGGAAAAGACAGATGCAAGCAAAACATATCTCCTGATTCTACTTTCAAAAATATTGGGAAAAGCTGATAAAGAAAATTCAGAATTCTAGAGTATCACTGGGCTATCTTAGATTTTGACATAGAATAATAAAACTTCTGAGTGTTCTCCTCTTTCACTGGGGGTTATTCTTTTTATGGCAATAGGCACAGGATCTACAAAATTCAAAACCAACTCAGAATGTGAATGTGGCATTTTTAAACAGTGAAATATTTTACAAACAAATCCTGCAAAAGGAATCTTTCAACAACAATAAAAATATTTGTGTTCCTCTTCATGCAGAAGATGAATGTAATAAAGTGTATCAGCATCCTGGAAATGTAAGTTAGAAAGGTCACTCTCCATGTCTTAGTTCTCCCTTTACTCCTCCAAGAACATGTTCTAACAGGAATGACAAATCATTCAGATTTTATGTTTGAACCACATTACAGAGAAGCAAGCTCTCTGCTGAGTACAAAAACCCCTGCATCTTCTGTTTTATTCAGTTTTACTCAACATTTTAATTAGTTTTGGTTTTTGCCTTGAATGTTTGGAAGGAAGTTTTAACAGATAAAGCCCTGTCTGCTCCAAGATGATGAAACCAGCACCATCTGTTAGCTGAAATAATTGCAGGGGCATATAAAATGAGATGTACTTTGCACTTTTTCCATCTCAGGTTGTAGGGATAGAGCAAAGAGAATAGCACCTAGGAGAGAAGAGACAGCTAAGAACTTACCTTGCCTATGAGCTTTCCTGAGTATGGGGAAATCTGTAGTAAAAGGGTGGTGACTGCTTGCACCTATGCCATGCCATTGTTAATATTCTCCAGAAGAATGTCAAACTGTGAGATAACAACCTGATTTAGCGTCCATCTTCAGCTGTTCTAACTGCCTGCAGGCCAGTCCTGAGCCCTGGCATCCATTAGCCCTAAGAGTTCGATGGCCTGCTGTCCTAAGGGGTTAACAGAATTTAGTTGCAGTGGAAGGCATGTGGTGGGGCCTTTATAATTAAAGCACATTATTAAGTTTTTAGACTGGTGGAGTGACAGCTTTTGTCAATACTAAGGACATAAGAAGCTACAAATGCTTGGAAGAATAAGTTAAGAGTAATGAACAGTTCAGCAGAAAAAAAAGGAACTGAAAATCATGAAGAATATACACAAAAGTGTTTTCATCACTATCTTTAAAAGGGTCGAGAATATAAGGGCCTAGGGATGAGCACTGAAAACAAAAGGGATTGAAAACAATGATCCATATGAAGAGAAACGGGAAATCTTGTGTGTCTGGTGATGAAGAGTGAAAAAATATGCTCCAAGGGAAAAATAATCCCTGTATATACTCAACAACCCCTTAGCAAATGATTTTAAATACAGGGGAAAAATCTTCTTTCCCAGATGTGCAATCTGTCAAAATCCCTGTCACAGGTATCACAAGGGCTAAGAGCTTAACAGGAGTCTACAAAAGAGTATCATATATACAGACACCATTATCTTTCAGCAAAGGTAAATAAACAAACCACGCACATCTTCATTCCTCAGAGCTTAAATTAACACTCAGATGAAAGCAAATCTCTAAGTTGAAACACTCTCACTGTGCAGCAGAGAGCAGAGCAGAGGTCTCCTGTCAAGCATTGATCTAAGCTGGCCTGGCTGATGGCCAGGGCACACCAGTACACAAAAAAACAGGGCTAGAGCAGTCCTAAGGTACAAGTGTGGAGAAGGGCTTAGCCCTGAAGCACCAGGCATCATCACCACTTCCAGTCCTGGATCAAGCTCAGGGCACTGAACCCATCTTATCCCAGTCTATGCATCCCCAGTAAAGATGTACACACTGAGACTGAGGCCTTCAACAAGGCCTCAGTCACTAATTTAGCTTTCTCTTAATCTCTGAAATTGCTGATATTGGTCACTGTCAAAGCAAAGATCATTTGAACACCTACTAAACATCTGGCATTACACATAAGTCCCAAGGGCACAGGTAGTAAGTATTCTTGTGAATGTATTGACCTAAGCAAAGAACTTTACTTTGTCTTCTAGGAAACTGTTTATTGTTGCAGAAAGATTTGCAATTTCCTTTGCATGTGTCAATTGATAGTATCTAAGTACAGTTACCTCCTGTATATACACACACAGAGTATAGACCCACTGTTTTCATCTCATTAAAAAACTGCCAAGAAGCTTCAGTCTGAAGCTACATATTGAACACAGACAGAAATTGCAAACATTATCTTTTGAAACCAAAAAAGGCAACATTAATAAGCCCAAATCATTAAGTACTGAGGAAAAGGTTATTCAATACTGAAAAGAAGATGGTTGGGGAGGAGGAGTCAAAAATGTCCTTTTGAAAACACTGATCTCATATAGGCAGACTGTGTGTAGAAATATTCTGCACAGATTTTAAAGCCCTAAAGTATACTTAAGCTTACCTGCTTAAGCACAAGGCAGCAGGAACATCCAGCTAGGTCACTCATTCATCTGGGGTCTCTCTACTCCAGTGTTCAAAAGAATATTCTTGGTTGTTCATGTGCATCCAAAACTAGGTTAAGCTCTGAGTAAAAATCCTGAACTGCAGGATGTCTTTCTCAAGCACAAACTCCCATTCCAATAAAATGGCACCTTGCACATAACAAAGAGAGAAGCACAATATTCTGCTTGGCGGACAAAATCTTGGCTAAATAGCAAGAGCTGAGAGGAGGTGAGAGACCTAAGGATTACAAACAAGCAGTAGTATATTACCTGGTTGAATAATTTCTTTAACAGCAGAAATATATTCCTCAGGTTTCTGATCAGTAGAAATCTCTTTGCTGCCTCCAGCTAAGGTCAGTATCTCATAAAGAATCTCTGAATCCTCCACTCCACAAAGCAGAATTACCACATTATCCGGAGGTTTTAGAACTTGTTCCAGAAAATAACTTCTGTTTTGATTCAGGCAGTTAAGAAGTCCACATGAAAGTATCAGGAGTTTACATTTATAAGACGGCAAACAGAGTAGCTCCTGGTGCTTGAAAGATGAATTCTCTAGATTGTAGAGTAAGATTCCTTCTTTGTTCACTATGAATCCAAAAAGAGATTTTAAATACAAAGCCCACTCTTCTGCTTCTTGTTCATATATCACGAGGATATCCTTCGTATTTTCTACAGAGAAGAAAATGTAAAAAAAAAAATATTTTCAAATGTGTTTTAAATCCATTAGAAATAACAGAAGACAGATTGTTTGTTTCCCCCCAATAAAAACTTGAGGTGCTGAAGAAATTACCCTCAGCAGAAATCAGCTCATCACCTTGAAATGACAACCATCTCCTTATTTCTAAGACCAAGGCAGAAAGATTGTCCACATAAATACTGGAAAAATAGCTCAGGATATTATATTTAAAATAACTAATATTTCAGAATAAATACTGAAAGTGCAGTGTAGGAAGCATAGCACATTTACACATTCTGCTCAATCCTAGAGTCTTGACAAATAGGCAATAGTATTAAAAATAGAAGACTTAGCTTTTAATGACAGAAGTAAAGAAAATACATTTGAACACATGAACATGATCTGGCTTCATTAGAAAATTAATTGATGTGTTTAGGATATTTTGTCAGCATGGTGTTAGGATAGTAATTTGTGATCTTTCTTTACTGTCCTTATTCTAAGAAAATTACTTGAAACCTGACAAAAATAAATCTAGAACTCTATTTTTTGAGTTCTCTTTCCCTTTAAGATGTAAACCATGATGCTAGCAAGACAATTAATAATTTTCCACACCATTATTAGGGTGACAGTTTGAGACAGAGGCAACAAGCACAAGCTGAAACACAGGAGGCTGCCTCTGAGCCTCGGGAAATGTTTTTTTTCGTGTGAGCACTGGCACAGGCTGCCTGGAGAAGCTGTGGAATCTGTCTCCTTGGAGCTACTCAAAAGATGCCTGGATACGGTCGTGGCTCAAGGTGTACAAGAAAACTCCCAGATGTCCCATCCAACCTCAATCATTTCGTGGTCGTGTGAAACCATCAAAAACTGTGATTTGATGAGCAACATAATAACAATACACATCAAACCCATAATAGTCCCAGAGTAGTTCACAATCACAGCCCCGTGGAGCAACAGTGAGGCTGAGGAATAGATACAGCTTCTGCATTTTGCCTGAACTGTGCTTCACGGTGTCTGCCTGTCGGTCAGGGTCAGGCAGCCTGACTGACACTTGCCTGCAGCGCACCACAGCTCCTTTGAGTGCCTAAGCTGCTGCACTGTGAGGATCAGATGTGGAAACAGGGGGTGTACACAGAGTTAGAATGTTTCTGGGGCACACAAAGAATGTGGGCAGTGGGAGGCACTGTTGGAAGCACAGTACAGATGTAGCTAAGGAGAATAAAAAACTTTTCAATGATCCCACATAAGTCCATGTAAAAAAGAAGAAACTGAACCTGTGTCTCCAGTCCAGGATTAATGCTTAAATTATTTGTCTTCCCTTCTTTTAGAAGAAATTATTTCTACACTTTGTTCATCCATTCTTTACTCGGGATATACTTGAAACAAAGTTTACCCAGCAAAAGCTGATTGAAACTTGTAAAATAGGGACACAATCGTTTAGTCTCTCGAGTTCATTATATGTGTACAAACTACTTGGAGGACAGTTGCCATCTTTTCAAGATTTGTGAATGCTCACCCCTTCACAAAGTTTTGCGAATGCTCACCCTTTCACAAAGTTTTGCATCACAGGAAATCATAAAGGCCTATGCTTAACATGTTAGCAGGTGATGATATTTCAAGTTAACTAACTCTTACCAGTACATTAAAGCAGGGTAATATTTGTCAAAATGTATTTGGAGAGGTGAATACTATATTTCCCAGGGTAAAAACAATCTGAAAAATGCCTATTTCTGATGAAATGCTGAAGGTTAATAGTAAGAAGAATAGCAGTGTATTTCTCATTTACCTCAGAGCAAAATTGTTTGGTTTATGATGCTGGGATAAAAAATCTACTTGCTGCAATGGTGTTTTCAGAATCTCATCTGATCTTCCATAACACTCATAGACAGACATGCACAAAGTAGAAACAAAAAGCTATTAATTGCTGCACAGTTTCAAAAGAAGAAGCTGTATGAACAGTGCTGTAAAGCCAGAAGCTCTTTCAGTCTGACCACAGTTTCATATCACCGAAAATGGAACTAGCAAGTATCTTCTATTTTCAGTTCCTATTAAGTAAAAGCACAGTAGCGAGTCTTTAAAAATATGGATAAAAAGATAATACTTAAACCATAAGGAAAATTTAGGAATTCACTCTTTATACTTTCTTGAAATTTACTTAGTTCTAAGTTCCAGCCATAATATAATTTCATATATTTCTACAATCCTAAAGGAGTATCTGTTCTGCTCTCGGAAATCTGTCCCCTAAGGTCTTCAGATTCCCATGAAATTACTCTTAGCCTTGCCTTCATTACAGTTTGTGAACTGGGATTAATACTCTTCCATTACAATGGAGACACTGTAGAACTCTCCCTATTTTTTTTTCTGCACTTTTGTGAACCCTCCTGCCTTTTCAAAATACTTTCTGAGAAAATCAGAACTGCATACAGGGTAGGGGTTCCTTCATACAGGGCACAAGAAGGAAAAAATAACCTTGGGTATGCACATGGGCTCATAAACAATGAATTTCACATTCATTCACCCTTGTGCAAATGGAAAATACAAGGCTTGAGTACTCAAGAAATTCTAAAGATAAAAGCGAGAAACATGCATTGAAAGGATAAAAGAAGACATAAAGTAACTCCACTTCCATACGGACTATCTGCATCTGTCTGTAGCTTTGATCTTAGCCAAGCACGAATGAGAAAGGGGCTTTACGATGTTTATTGAAGACTCAACTGCATTGCTTCTTAACTATATTGATTTTTATATATGAGAAAGTTTTATTTGTATAAGAAAGGGGAGTGAAATATATCTAATACCACACTTGATGAAATAAAGGCTCTGCAACACAGATCTCATAAAGCTCTAATGCAATATGGTTCCCCTATTTAATTTGTCTTTTCTACCTATGTATAGAGGGAAGAGCCATGCTGTTGAGCAAGGGTTTTCAAACTGCAGCTTGGTGCGATGTTTATTGAAGCAAGCAGCAAGTGCTGTCAAGTTACTTATGGGAAACCAAATGTGGGTATGTTTTGATTATAAGCTTGCATTTCTTTTTTCCTGACACTGATCTGCCTTCTATATTGGGTTGACTTCAATATTAAGCAGGAATTTAAGGCTTGCATCTTACTTCCCCCAAGTTATATTAAAAGGTGAAATATCACTATTTTGAACAAAAATAGCTATGATTAGCTATTTTTGTTAAACAAATAGCTACAATGTACCCTATCAATAATCTACTCTATGTACTAGTAGTTTTTTCCTGTCATACAGTATTTTTGCCTTCAGAGATTCTACTAAGATGCATATGCAGGCAGCTTACCTAAAAATTAAAGCCCACCAAAACTCTGCCTTCAGAACACTATTATTTTAACCTGAAACAAAAAAAGATCAAGTCTAGCTTTAATGCAACACTACCCACTACTGACAGTAACAATGCTCAACTTTTCAGCCAGTTTTTTCCCCTTCATTATTTTCATCTCTTACTGAATAATTCTTTGAATTTACTGCACTTGAAATATAATGTAAGTTGAGATTAATTTTGTTCCCTTGAAAGTTAATGAAATAGAAACTAACATATCCTGACAAAATTAAGTTGTGCTTCATCTGCTCCTACTTGGAAACTGACTCAAAGGTAGAAATAAAATATATTATTAGTTCAGCAATGAGAAACAGTAAGAGAATTTATGCAGTCATCCATAACCTGAAAGGGGTTCTTTTGACAAGCAAAACTCTTCTCTAGTTACTGGTGTATGGTTGCCCAATAAAACACATCTCAGCCCAAGAAAGCACATATTATTATCATCTGAAGGGCTCTTTGAAAAAACCTGCTAGATCCTATGAGACTACTGTGACCAAGCAGGAATCAAGAACTTGTGTATACAGGGCAAAAGAACATGTCTTTTATGGCAAGAATTATAAGATATAGTAGGGGAAGAGGGGGAAAAAAATAAGTATATTAGAGAGTTAAAGGAAACTTCAAGAACTTTGCAATGCATCAAACACACCAGGAAGGCAAAGTAAACCAATTGAAAATTGGGTTGAAAAAATAGTAGCTGCTTTTTAACAGGTACCTCAGTTTATGAACCTTGCAATCTTGTAAAAAATAATTTCACTATGCTTAGAAATAATCAAGAAGCACTTGGTAACAATCATCTTTGAGAACAGCACTGCACAGGTGTCAAATCATTCCCTATCTTTTTAAAGACCTTTTAGGTTTGTAGGAGTTTGTACAGGTTCATAGGTGAAATGCTATACTCCTAGATACCTTTGACCTGCATTTTACTAGAGTTTCCAAAAATTCAGCACTAACATACTTTGGCTTAAATAAGGTTGATTACAATTAGGATAGGGTTTAAAAATTGGCTGTACAATCCCACTACCTTAAGATGTTTTGGTGAAAAAAAAAGTCAGGTTTGAACATCAACTTTTACCCAAGTTTTAAAGGAAAGATGGATCACCATATTTCTCAGGGCTGTCCAGAGTCTTCCAGTTAGGGTACTGGAGCCTAACAATGGAATTCCCTGCTGTTCACTCAGCTGCCCATGAACTCAAATAACCACATACCAAGCCTGCCACAGTCAACCCTAACAAAAATGTAATGCAAGTCTGTTTACAATCCTCACCTCAACCCCATCAGCCTTTGATACCTGTGTGAAGAAAACATCCTCTCAAATTGTTCTCCACCACTATGTTGAGAAAGGACAGGATCAACTTCTAGACAAAGCATAAAATTTGTCCTTTTTATTTTTTCCTGTCACAGATGTCCTCACTTGGGGAATGGAAAGTTGTTTGATTTTTTTTTTTTTAAATATCAATCCTAAAAGGAAAGACATTCGAGAAAGAAATGTATGAACTCTGTCAGTATACAAGGAACTACTGTCCATCAGCAAAAATTTGTTAAAATAAGCACAGTAGTTAAATACCTCAAAGGAGAAGGGGAAAGGCACAGAAGTTCTTGCTCACTTTGCCATAATATATGGATGAAAAATCTGGGCAACATAAGTGACATGGAATGACATCCATTGCATCTTTAATTATTTTGTGAATAGCAGACTACACTCTGCAGGATTGCTATGAGTATCTTTTCATGCTAAAAACTTACACAAAAAGAAGCAGTATCTTTTTTTTCCAGGAAAGCAGTGCCAGGATAGAGCTATTCAAGACTTTACAAGTTGACTGCACTCACCTACTTCACCCTGCAGGATGAAACTATGGGTATAGTTAAAGGTCACGACACAATGAAAAAAAAATGGAGCATGAGAAATACGAGAAAGCATAAAATAACCCTGACTCCTCTCTTTGCTCAGAGATTTTCAAAACTTTTCTTCTAATCTCAAAAAGATTCATTTCCATCTGGGCTGTATGTAGGATGAGAATGACAAGCATACATACTAATTCAAATGAGACTTTAGAACCTAAAGAGTTTTAGTCTTTGGCCCCTTTGCAATCTTTTGGCAAAGATTCAACCATTCATCTCTTCACACTGCTTGCTCTCATCACTAACAGTGGTATGATAAAAACTGGAAAAAGTTTCACTAGCACTTCAAACAACCCTTACAACCTAACATTTGGAAACAGAATGAGAACATTAATTCGGCACTAATGAGTGGCCTTGGACTAACAAACTGCCCCTCACCCATCCAGAAGGCATTGATTTTCCCAGTCAGCACACCTCATACACATCCAGTAAATGTGTCTCAAAATGCAACTCCAGATCTTGGTTGCTGGAATTCTGCAAGGCAAATCCTCTGAAGCAAGCCAAAATGTATTCATCGTGGGAAGAACAGCAGAAAGCACTTTAGAACTACTTGCAGATAATGGAAAATGTTTTCAAGGCAGTTCATGTTGCTTCTCTGAGGTGTTCCAGCAAAGGAAATGAAAATTATAAAAGCCATTTGTAAACTTTAGAGTGAGATCACAAAGTAGTGAAATTGCTGCAGTGCTGTGGTACACCTGTTTCAATTAAAGCAATTATCCTAAAACACAGGGCATTCCTGCCCTCACTGTATCAGCCAGGAGCGGCTGCACTTCTACTCTCAAATGCCAATTTAACTAGCTTGTGATAAGAACATTTTCATCGTTTATGTACCTTCTGTTGGTAATTGCTAAATTGTATGTGAAAACAAACACTTGCTCTATCTGTATAAAATCAAGCCTCATGTCTTCATCCTTCTTCTTACTAAGATTAGTGAGGTCTGGAGTGGGCAAAATTAGCTTCCACAGAGAGGAACAATTTTTTATACAAATTGCATCAGTTTATGCTTGATCTAGTTGGTTTTCCCTGTAAAGAAATCCCATTGATCTTCCCTACAGTAACAATGGGAACACAAAACCAAATTAATTCCTGGGGTATGTTTCCACAGCATCGATCTGGAACAGGTAGACCAGAAATACATCTGACTACCAGACATGACCAAGCCAACACTATGCCCAAAAAGCTGTTACTCATTAAGCATTATGGCCTTGTTTCCTGGTTTAGGCCTTTCTTTCTGGCGTGTCCTATGAATCCTTACAGCTGAATACCTACTGATGGACAGGCGCTCTCGCTTTTAACGAACAAAGCTAAACGCAAACATGGGATACAGGGATGCAGAGGTCAGAACTCATTTCTCTATTTCAAGGTAGACCTCCTCTTTTATCATAATTGCAATGAGACAATATTTCCTGTCATTACAGTCACTTCCTTGAGAGCAAGTCGCACCTTCGGTAGATTTTAGAGCAAAACAACCAGGTAATTCAGAAATTGTTTAGACATGAACAAATCATGAAGAGAAAAATATGACAGCATGAAGAGCTGGATTAATATACTACTTTTTTATGATTGCTGTGGAACTAGTCTTTAAAGTCATAGGAAAACCTGAGCAAGCTGTATCAAGTTTGTATTAACAGATGCTATCGCTACCAAAAACAACCACCACCTGAAGATTTCCCTTACACAATCACTCTAACTATGGTTTTATAAACATGAAATATTAAAAAAAAATTAATTTCAAAATGTCCTGTTAGGGCAAACCAAAGCATCCTCTTCTTTATTTGAATTTTTTTTAACTGCCAGTGTTTCCCTTATCAGGATCTCTTTAGATGTTTTCATCCTGACTTAGTGCAGGCAATTTTGGATTTATGATCACGTTTAAACTCTACACACTTAAATTCAATGTCTTTGCCTTTTCTTTTGCCTTCTCTTGCTTTTTTCCTCTGTCCCCTTTGATTTCTTTGTTAGTTCAACTTCTGAATNTGTTAGTTCAATTTGTCACAAATTCTTAACTTTAATTTCTTCAAAACAAGAAACAAAGAATATATTCTGCAGATATTATTTAGGAAAAATATTCTCATGAAATTCAGTACATTTACCTCTATCACAAGAGAATATACCTCAGGAAATAGTGCTTATGCAACAAAACAAAAACCAGTGATCTTGTAAGAAATAACATTTTGGGTAAGTTGCTGTGATTCCAACAGGTGTGGTATGGGAAGGTCACACCGTATCAACTGATGTACAAAACAAGAAAAGTGTCTTACACATTAAGCAGTCTAATCTGTATGCCAGGGCCTCGACAGATGCTGATCATCAGGCAATGTTTATCAATAAGTACCATCTATTGCAATTTATGCTCAGATATTCTGTTCACTGCATATGTAATGTGATCAAATACACTGAATTAACCATAGATGATATCCTAACAATTCCTAAGTTACAGATTACCATTGACACCAGAAATCTGTAGAAATCTGGTCGAACTTTCTCAAAGCAGTCATAGAATGGTTTGGGTTGGAAGGGACCCTTTAAGACCATCTCATTTCTAGCCCCGCCATGGGCAGGGACACTTTCCACTAGACCAGGTTGTTCAGAGGTCCATCCAACCTGGCCTTGAATGTTTCATTTCAGGGGGCATCAGCAGCTTCTTTGGGCAACCTGTTCCAGTGTATGATCCACACTTCTTGGGTTTCTAAACCTACTGCTTCCTTTGCCACAAGCCAGCAGAGTACTGAGGGAAGGCTTCTGAGATCCCACAAATTAGATGGCTTGATCTTCTCCTGCTTTTGCTGCCTGATTTTAAATCCATATTTAATGCATCTCATTTACTTGAGCATTCATCCAGAAATTTAAGTAAATGTGAGAAGCAGTTTTTGTTTGATGTATAACATGTCGAAGTTATGAGGCTGTAGAAGAAACTGTCCTCCAGTTTCAGCTAATTTCTTTCCTCCCTTTCTGATAAATACATGACAGTCACTGAAAACACCCAAACAATTACAACAGAACAACCCAAGAGAAATATCTCATCAGCGTTGGACAACCACTTTATATTTTTGTTTTGACCTCTTTAACAGCATTCATGCTAATGCTGCACGCAGAAGGAAGTAAATGAAGTAGAAAATCATTACATAAAATGTGCAGCTTCATAAAATGAGCAATGACAGAGCTAACAGTGAGTTAGAAAACAAGCTAAATAAAACACTCAGGAACAAATTCAGTGGAAGGCTGACTTCTCTATATTAAGCCCACCTCTGCTTCCTCTCTACTGCCTTAGACAAAGATTCTATAGACTAGCTATATAACTACTTGTGTTTTTGTCCATCAGATAAAGAAAACAGCTTAGTTAAATGAATGCCAACCTGCCTTCACAAATTCAAGCACAGGCCTGCAAAATTAACTGTGATGCCCAAATACCACTACAGCTTGCACAAGATTAAAAAGACATTTTTCCAATAAGAATATGTCCTTGGTATAAGTTTAACACATGCAATTATCTTTCCCCCTTGCAAAATATATTCCCAAAATTGTTACTAGTCCTAAAATAAGAATAGATTGGAGAGTTACCTGGGTAACAGTTTTGGGTCCTCCTCTAGTGGGGAGACCTTCCAGAAAGATTTTGTGTAACTACTACTGCTTTGGACCACAAGGATGCTTCCTGGAAATAAACCAATTCTGTATGTTGAGGTTCTCGCAAACAGATTTACCATACAATACATATATAAATGCCATACGTTGCTGTCATTGCAGTATAGCCTCACTGTGGGATAGAAACAGAAAAAGTATGTCTACAGAATTATGTACACTGGAAGAAAAGTATCTCACTGGTACTTCCACCTTTTCAAGCACACTATCATCCATTTCTAGTTAAAAAGGTACATAAAAGAAAGTGAAAACAAATCTCTCCTGAACTTTTTTTGAGACCAAATTAAACCTTATCTCACTACAGTCAGAGAACCTGTGTAGTTCAAATACAGTAAAACTCAGAAGCTTGAGGAAGACAGGCCAGGATCAAAGAATTATGAAGCATCCTGCTTTTTACATTATCAAGTCCCTTGTTGTCTGACCAAATCTGTATAACTAAATTTTTACTTTCCTCTCGAACATTCAGAAAAAGAAAAATCTTAAAATAAAACAAATGCTGTTGTAGGTCTGTCACCATCGTCATTGTACTTGTATTTGTTTAGTGTCTAATGTGAGTCTTCAGGATCCCACAGTTTAACATGCTATCAAGTGCCAGCTGCTCAGCAATAACTACTTGCACAATTGGTAAAGGTATGAAACACAACGTGCAGACTTAATTTTCCTCCTCTGGAGTTTATTCTGCCCATGTTCCATTTTCCATTTACTGCAGATTAATGTTGTAACTTCACAAACATCTCAAATCACACCTCATGTGCACTGCCTGCGAAGGCCATAGGACCAGATTAGAGCAAGCCTAAAATAAACTCTCTTCAATGTACCCTGCATGGCTCTCAGGCCCTACTGCTGAGCTCGGCACATCCTGTTCAGTAGGGAACCCTACTTTACCTATGTGGAAGTAGCCTTGCAGCATTAGGAAAAGAAGCGCTTAGAGTGCTCCCTGACCACATCCACTCAGTGCTAGAGTATACTAACATGAGTGTGAAGCTGAGCTCCCACTCTCTTGGGCACACTTGTGCCAAAGCAGGTGTCTCAAGAGACACTTCTAAACATAGCCACTTCTACTGAATCTACAGCTGGTACAGACTGCAGTGCCATATGCTTCTGTAGTGTTTAATGCACTTACAGGTACCTGGCCTGTCTAATCAGGACCACAACAAAATTAAATATTTCTTAAATTAAATGCTTATTACGATATCAAAATTCAGTGATCAAGATTTTAGCAATATACCAAGAAGAGAAATATCCACAAACAAAACGTGGTCAAAAGTCAATTTTAAAAAATGACAGAGCTTACACCTCTTGAGACACTTCTCATCGTTCTGATCATTCAGTAAGAAATAAAAACCTATAAAAGTAGAGGAACTCAAGTTTGGAAACGCTCCTCTAAAGACTTCTACTACTTTAATAAAGACTTAGATTCTAAACTATCATTTATCCAGTACTGGATTAGTTTTTTGTTACACAAGAGTGAAAACTTTTTCATTTATTAAGCAAAACAGATTATTTAGGGGAGAGCATGTACATTTGCAAATTCAAATGTTAAAATATGCATCTGTGGCATGATTGTGGTGAGAGAAATAAAATAATGTAATTGACTTTTACAATATTTTAAGTATTTTAAGTTAATGTTCAAGTCTTGATTTCTGATAAAAAGGACTACCTTTTCACAGAAGTCTCCAAAATATGACATCCAATGAATAAGTTGTCACAGTTTGAAAGGATAGTTCTGCCTTTTAACTCTGTTATTTAAGGCACGATTGTGTTCAAAATGAATGCTATTCATTACTATACACGTCATTCAAAATGAGCATGGACATAACAGCATGTGGGAGTACAAAAACTATGGTATACATTATATATTTGCAAGCTAAGATATAGAAACATGTCTTGCCATTTTAATGAATTCTATAAGTATCAGTGTTGAAATATAGGTTGTAAGTTTGCCAATAAAACATGGCTGTTTTTAAACTCTCTTAAAAAACCAACTGACAATAGCTTGGCAAGAACACTAGCAGAAAATTAAAATGAAACTGTCCTGAATGTACCCTTTAAGCAGAAAATTCTTCTGTTTCCAAATGGCTAAATGTAGGATCTGGCTAAACTTTCACTGAAAATACATTTTCCCCAATTCGATCATTACAGACTATTTCATTCAAGGCCAAAATAGATTTGGCCTCCTCTAAAATAGCTAGTCTTGAACAGGCAACAGAATTGATAAGGGAGAGAAACACATTTGAAAGTTTTAATGATAAGATTACTGTGTTACAAAACCAGAATGCATGTAAAAGAACCTTGAAGTTTTGATTAAAAACACTGGCAAAATTTCCTTTGGTAGTGCACAGCAACAAGGCTGCATTGATTAGAGTTATTCTGAGACACACTAAACTGGGGAATTAGCTTTCCATGTTTACAGGTAGGAAGACTACAGCAAGACTACAGAGACTCAGTGAAATATCTACAAATAGACATCTCAGGGGGGTAGAAGAAAAAAGGTATATTGAGTTTTGTGCATTTTTATTTGATTTTCCAGATACTATGGAACATCCTTTCCAAGCGAGACCACTTCTATTACTTGATTAAATCTTTATAAAGTTTTCTCATAATATCAACTTACCCTTAAAAAATACTGTTTAAAAGATTCAGATTAATTTGAAATGCAAATTACCTTTAGATACTAAAATAAGATTAAGCTGCTAGAGTTTACCTTCTGGACAGAAAATCAATTAGACACTCATAAAGATGCTGCGGTCTATCTGGCCCAATAGAAAAAAAATTTCAGGAAAATCCACAAATGCCAGAGGTTTATGTCCAACTTTATTCAAATAAACGAGTAAAGGGAGAGAGTCCACTGGGGCACACGTCCATGGGGCTTTTTCTCTCTCAAGGTTTCGGAGGAATGTGGTAGTTTGGCTGTGATTGGCCAATGTATATTACTGACACTTGATAAAACCAATGAAAGCGTGGGTATGCCTTCGTGGATACACCTTTCAAGTGCAAACTGGAGAACCTTCGCCCTCTTGGTTTCCGGCTGTAGCAGAGGTAATAAGTGCTGCCCGGCCCGCTGCCCTGCCAGGCCCCGAGGCCTGCCGGGGGCCGGGCCGGCTATGGACGCGGCTGGGGAGGGAGGAAAAAGACCGAGGAGCCGAGCCACGGCCGCTGA
>WAAG01001511.1:20887-35098 GCA_013390105.1 Tichodroma muraria | reverse complement strand
TACATAAAGATATTTACAGTCAGAAAAGAAAGTGATACTTTAAGTGGAAGGAAGATAAGGAGTTTTTTTATTTTTTACATTAAAATCTCTTATAAGCTATGGTGATGGACTATAATATAATGAGACATTTTCCTTTAAACCATAAAGAAATGTGGGGAGATAAATGGTTCAAATTGTAAACCTGAGCAAAGGAATGCAGTATTGAATAAGCCAGTGTTGAAGTGACTGTGATTGTTGAGAAGTTTAAACAGAGAAGTGAAGATTCTGTCCTCGAGAAGAAGATAAAGAAGAGAACCTTTGCTGTTGAACAGTTTTGTCTTTAAAAAAAACAAACCCCATGAATCGATTATGGCCCAGAAGTACAGCTATTAAAGAGCTGTGAACATGGGAGGAATTTCATGATACAAATGTTCCGGGCGGCTGTTATCATGGAAAGTTTGTTTTGTCTTGTTTTTTGTTCCATAGCAAGTAAGAGATGCTCCAATCCCTAGAAGAATTGAAGAAAGACTATTCTAGAATTGAAAAAACTGTCTGAAAATTCTAAATGTGATTTCTGTATGTTGTCAATGAGAATGAAAGAAATTTTGGTAATAGAGGAAGAATGTTTGAAAGGGTTCATTCTAATTCTTAGAGTTGTTTTTTTTTCCCTTTCTTTTTGTGTTAGTTAATAAAGTCTGTTCTTTTCAAGTTTAAGCCTGCTTTGCTCTTGATTACAGAATTTTTTATTTTTTTTTTTAAATTGGCAACCCAAATTAATATTTTCTGTCTGGTTTCAGCCTGAAACCACGACAGGAGGGCACACCCTTCTTTTACCCTAAACTCCTGGCTGCATGTTGCCCCCTTCCTTTCCCCACTGGCTGAGGCACTAGGAAGGTACAGGCTTCCTACCACTTTACCCCAGAGTTCAGAGGTTCAGGCTTGTGCAGACCCTTGTCTGTTTCAGGAGGCAAGCTGTCTGGGCTCTGCAACCAACCTGCTACCTGCCCAGAGTTGGTAGAGACATTAAGACCCATTTCAAAGATGTTAACACCCACATCTTCACCCATTAAATTCTTTGTAAAGACATTAGCTTTCCTCTTAATCCCTCTTCTTATTTCTCTATTTGTCTTTACAAACCCTAGTTGTTATTAATTTGAACCCTTTCTAACAACCAGGAACACTTGAAACAGCCTCTCCCGACTTTTCCAGGACTGGTCCCTGCACCAAGAGCGGCAAGTAAATACAGGGAATAAAGTAGACAATGACAATCCATATTAGTCCATGAATAAATAGAGCTCCTTGCTGTGGCCACTAACACCTGAGGTCTCCCATCCTTTTCTTCCAGCCGAGAAGTCCAAATCTCCAGGGTGTTAGGGACCTTGATCTGAGTATGATGGGTCCACCTGTGTCCAGCTGTCCTGACTGCTGTCTCTGCTGTCCCGGCTGAAGGCTATGAACAGCAAAGGCCAAAGGCAGCGTCTGTGCTAAGGGAGCTTCCTGTCCAAGTCAGCCCATATGACCTCAGGTCAGCACAAATGACCTCAAGTAACCCCTGTGACCCCAAGCAAGCTCTGCACCCGCAGCTCTCAGGGTGGAGCAGCCTGCAGCACCCCACAGCAGCACATCATTACCAGGCTGGCAGGGGCAGGGATGCGAAGCAGACTCTCCCCCAGCTTCCTTCCCTGCCTGGTCCCTCCATTCATCTTCTCCTTGAGGAGCTGGCTCCTCAGCAGCAGGATCTGAGAAAGCCAGAGAACTCACCTGGCTCATGGTAGCCCTTCAGTTTTGTTGCACTCAGTCAGTACAGTCTTAAACTGGGTTAAAAAAAACCCCAAAAGCAATGAATATTGTTACATAGAGAAAAAGTATAAAACAACTCAGTGGACACAAGCCAACTTACTGTTCACGTCTCATTCTTCCTTGCCTTTCCCAACCCTGTACAATGTGTTTGAAGGGAATGGGCAAAGGCAGCTATGAAGATAAAACACACACACATTCACCAGTAGTGGTTGAATAAAATGTACCTTCTCATCTTTCCCACTTATCAAAAGAACATTTGAAAAATTGTTCCCCCTTTGGCATGAAATTCAAATTAGACAGAGAAGTCCCCATGTCTACTAGGAAACACACTTCTTGGTTCAGCACAGGCTCCAGTGTGGTGTTCCCCTGGTACAACAGCAGATCCTGACACCCTTGACAATCTGTTTCTAATGCTCATTTTTACAGACAGCTCATTGGCTCCTTCCCATTCGCTGTTCTGGTGGCCACCCTCTTCCCTTTGGTCCTGGCGCTCCCTGCACTTTTTTCCCATCAGGGATTGTAAAAACCATGTCATTATCCTTGTCTGTACCTTTGCCTTTTCTTCATCCCTTCTTTCCTATCCTTTATATACCTGAGATGCCTTTCTAACCAATTCCTGGAAGGGCCCAGACGACCACTTCTCCAGCCCCTGCTCCTGTTGCATGTAGGCTCTTACCCTCCCTCACTTTGAAGTAAACTTGAATGGAGGCTATAACTCACATGGATTGTTTATTTCAGTTCCCTCAAACAAAAGGCAATTGAAAAATAATGATCAAATAGTCTTTTTTCAGAGGACCACTTTTTTTCCCCTCTTAAAATGCTCGTCTAAACTGAGCTTACAATGGGAACAAGTTGTTCTAGGTAGACACAGTCTGCATGTACAACGTGAGATACACTGGCCACCTTCTTGGGAGTTTTTATATATCAGCCCAAGCACACACTCCTGGTCAGCATTACATGGTTCAGTCACAACTGAGTTACAGGAATGCTACTGCAAACATCGCAAAAAAATCTTAGTAACAAAATTCCTTAGAAAAAACACTTCTTCTTGAAGAGGTTTATACTGAATACTGCATATTTACCAGTTTCCCAGAGTATTTCATAATTTTAAAGGGAACCTAATCAAACTCAGAAGATATCTGGTTTCTGCTGCTAATATGGTTTTGTTAATTTAAGAAATTTATTTCTGTCACCATGCATATTATAATTTAACAAAAAGCAAGTGCCCAAGTCTTCCCAAGTCTTTTCAAACACAAATTTTAATAAATCAGAGAAACACCACATTTGTGGTTTCTGATTAAAGTACTGCTTGTTTTCATTTAGTGCTCACTATCATATTAACATTAAACTGCTTTGAAGCCTGTACTGTATTTAGCCTTTCATTTTTACAGAGGACACAGCACTGCTTAACATGAAGGCTTTTATTTTCAGTCTTCAAATGACTAAAAATTGTCCATGTTCAATTCATTCCAGGCATACCATAATTTTTTCCTTTCAGCTATTTAAACTGTAAATGTTTCAAAAATAAATGAAAATTATGAAAAGCAGAAGGGTACACTATATGAAAATATGTTTAATGTGTTGTCACACGTATATTACCTTATTTCTTAGAAGTTTAATTCATAAATGTCATTATATTCATTGTTCTGTTTTTCCCAAAGCTTCTAGAATTTTTGATATTTTCCACTAGAAAATAAATAATGCTTACTATTTCAATTGTACCTCTAATCTGATATTAAAAACGAACAGACAAACACCACTTTTTACTGACTACAGTAAATAAATTTGAATTATTTATTCTTCATGACTTAATACTCGCCCTGTAGAGAGAACAACTAAAAAAAATTTAACATTTCTTTTGGGTTTTGGGTTTTGTCTTTTCTTTTTAATTGGAAGCAACTATAACAATAAATAGTGAGTGAAAATATCATTACTTCACTACATTTTGACAGGAAAATACCTTGCTTTGTTTGAGACACAAACATGCAAGTCCCCAATGCTGAGAAATGCGGAGGATAAAGCACATTTAGGCATGAATCGAACTGTATGTGACAGCATCTCAGTCAGGTTTCAGGACAGGAGGTTGTTTATCTTTTAGTCTGACATCACTTCTTGTAAGGAAGCTCTTTTATGCATGTCTAGAGTAGGGGATCTAGGACCAAGTGTTAGCTCTTAGATCCAGCTGCTCTATTCAGTTGCACCTTAACTTGGTGTCAGGGCAAAACTCTGACAACCAGGAAAGCCTCTCTTCTGATGTTGGTTTCCCTAGAAAGGAAACCCAAATGCAGGGTTTCCAGATGCAGATGGAAGGAAACTCAAGGATGCAGGGCTGGACAGAAGCTGTGGTACACTCCAGCAGAAAGACCAGACACAGACATACATTTTTTTCAGCTATGAAAACCTGCAAGATTAAGCAACTCACTTTAAGTAAGTTTACCAGTAGGTACAGAGGAAAAACTATGAAACTTGACAAAGGCATTGCATTTCAGCTTTGTTGTCTTACATGAATTCTCTGTTTCTTACACAGAAGCAACAGCAGTGAACCATAGCCACAGACTGCAGCTATTTATAAACACCTGTGTAAAGTCCTTTTCATCCGTTAAGCATGCGATCCAAATGCAAAAGGGAGCTTACCAAGCTCAACTATACCTCTGCCTGAACTGTCTCACTGTCAAACATGTGTAAGACTCTTTCTTACCTAACTGCACACAAAAGCGCACAGAAACATTGAAAAACAAAGGAATGATGGGGATGGTAAGACCAATTTGCTTTAACTGTCAGGCCTGTGATAGCATAAATTATATACTGCGGCTTCATACAAAGCCTTACTTTCTTACAATGCAGGGAGCCAATAAACACAAAATGAACATCAATATCATTACATGAAATAGATTCCAGTTTAAAAGTTAAATCTTGGTATTCGTGACTCCCTTCCTATCTTCACAGTGGTTTCAAAAAAGTATTTTCAATACTATTCTGAAATTATTACTTTTGTTTACATTTAATAAAACATAGGGATTTTTTATCACAGTTCACATTGCAGTAGTCTGATTTTGATTTATAAAAAAAGTAAGGACAACTTTATTTTTTTAGCGATAGTCAGAAATCACCAGACCTCCCTTGTGGATATAATTATATCACAAGCTACTGCTGCTGTTTGCATTGGGGCGCTTAAGCCTGTTAGAGGAGATACAACATTCTTTATTACCTACAAGCAAATAAAGGGGTATATAAACTAATCAAATCCTCAAGGACCGGCATCAAGAGATACACAGACAGGGAAAGAGTCACACCGTGAGTTTTGAGTCCCCGGGCACAAATGTTCTTCTTTTAAGAAACTGGGATTGCTGCTTTCTTTCACCTTTATCATGACATCAACGATATCAGTGCTACAGTTTTTCAGATGTGGGCGGTCAATTGCTTCTATGCAAACTTCAGTAACTGCTGCTTGCAACAGAAGGGAGATGGGAGAGGATCAGCACAAGGAACACAGCCTGTTAGGATCAACTTTTGAATCTGAATGAGCATTCCAACACTTCTGAAGGCAAATGATAGCTTTGAGGTACTTCAGTTCTGGCTTCTTTGACACTCAAATTACAAATACATTATTAATAATATTAATATTTCTTAATAATTAATACTGAATATGAATATTAAAAATCATATTATGATATTACTGATAATCTGCTTCAAAACTCCACCACTAGGCCTCTTGGATTTTGAATAAAATCATTGTCTGAGAACCCTTTTTTTCCCCAAAAGTGAAGGAACTGAAAAATTATTGACTACTAAAAATTCAAGCACTCCCTAATTCTTGAGAAAAACAAAAATCAAGTATTACTTGCGTCTATTCACTGTCTAGATTCCCTCCCAGAACACCACTTACAAAAACATTGACCCAGAAACAGTTGAAGACACTGAAATGTACACTGCGTAAATAAAGGACACACAAGGAAAGATCTCAATGAAGATAATTACATTCCCGAATGTGGAGAGGAGTGATGACTCTAACGCATAGCAGTGAAGTTATCCTGTCAATGCCTCCTGTCTCAAATGAAGGCAGATGTCATCCAAGATCATGCATTACTGATGTTTTATTTCTACTAGCTACAGCAGCTTTAATGGAATTTGCATAAGGTTCATCTGGGTTAGGCTGTTCTACAGAGTCCTGACGAGTAACAAGCCTGTCTCTCCCTCCAAGCATCCCAAAGAGCTTTCAGATTTGAGCTAGACTAGGCCTTGGCCAATCCACCTGAAGCAACCTCAGCACCTCACAGATGCTGTTCCATCAGGAGGAAACAGACATCTATGCACCTCTATACACTACAGACCTCCTTCTATGAAAGAAAGGTTTGAAGATGTGGCAAGTCTGCGGGAGAGAGGTTCGTGCATGAAGGTCGCAGGTGGACAAGGCTTAGGCAGAGCAATACATAAAAAAATGACAGAGGCAAATGATGCCAGAGTAGAAGGCCAGCATATCCTCTGCTGGCTAAGCCTACTGTTACTTGTTCCTCTGCCAATGTGTGGAACTGGCTGCAAGCAGCTGGGAAAGCAGCCATCCCTCTTTGGTGTTCTTACATATTTACTCAGCAATTACTCTAGCTATTCCACATGCATACTCAGGATTTGATTGCCTTTATTCACCAAAATACCAACTCTAAACTATATGCCCCCAGGTCATGCACAGTTGAATCCTGTCATTGATACAGAATAATCACTAAGCATACTTCTGGGATTATCAGAATACTGCCCTGCCAACAGTTCACACCCACAAATATCAGTTTGCCTAATAACTAGGATAGCATATGCATATTTGGAAATGCCATTAAATGTAGTTTTGCTCATATATGTGACTTTCTTCTTTAAAGAAGCTTGCAATACTGGAAGTTTTCTCTAGATAGAAAACAACCAGTAAAATAACTATACCCATTTCACCAGCAGCCCTGGGTAGAAAGCAAAGCAGTACTGCATTTTGATATTTTATCTACAACTAATTTATTATAAAACAGCTGGAAAAGTCACTTTGCCTTTCTTCCATGGCGTTTTTATCTATATAATGACAGCAGTAGGTAAAGATGGCTTGCCAGGCTAATGTCATTACAAAGCTGCACTCGATAACTAATAACTAATGTGGTTACTCTGATATTAAAAAATGATACAAAATATAAAGCACTTGGTAAAAAACCTGTCTTGACATCCAAAGCAGTTATTTAAAATGATGACTCAGAACAGAAAAACAAAGCATTGAGTCACCTTTGCAGACTCAGACCCTCAGACTTCTCTTTCTTGATTCCTCATTCAGAAAATGAGGATAAAATATTGTCCCACCTACTAAAAGAATCACAAAAATAAAGCTGAGTTCCCCTCAAGCAAGTCAGTCAAACCTCAGGTATCTGGCTACATGTCTTTTATTTCCTTTTAATTGAGTGCCCAGCTTGGCAGTCACTGGCTTGATTTAAGTGTTGCTGAGCCTTGCAAAGACATATGAAGGAAATGGGAGCAGTAAATAGACAGTATTTCTGTGAATAAGTGAACAAGACTGGGAAGAATGTACCCAGGGACATGGAGTCACAGGTTTCTGGTTCAGATTAAGGGCTGCCTCTGATTTACATGAGGTCTTTGTAAGTAATTTTAACTTTTCATCAAGTTTTTCCAGCAGTCAATGGGATGTGTTCCAACACTACCAAGGGAGTAACAAAATACATACTAACAGTTTTGAGGCACCCAGATATTGCAATAAACACCAATAAAAGCATAAACAAAGAATTAATATTCCTGTGCAAAGTCTATCACAGTTTTGCTGTGCACTAAAGGCTGGAATCCCATATGGGAAGCTGAGAGACTGCAAGAGGATGAAAAATTTTTAATTAACGACACAACACGTGATTAGTCAATTAAGACTATCCCAGAGCGGATACACATGCAGGACCGAATTAACATTACTCGTACAACTTTTATTCTTCAATTTCCTAACTTCTTCCTGCTACATCTCCTCTTAGCAAAGCTACGTTGGTACTGCGAGACTGTAAGAGATGCATTAGATAGATACAGCTTACACTTGAGGGCTACTTTCAAGGGCAGGGCCCCCACTCCCCATCACCGCACCGGGACACAGCACCCTGCGCGAACCTCGCCGCCCTCGCAACCGACCTGCCAGGCTCATGGCTCCGCTGCCTGCGCTGTTCCGGACAACAAAGTCCCGGCCCGAGGGCGCTGTCCCGGTCCCAGGGCACTGTCCCGGTCCCAGGGCTCTGTCCCGGACGGAGGGCGCTGTCCCGGTCCCAGGGCTCTGTCCCAGCCCGAGGGCGCTGTCCCGGTCCCAGGGCTCTGTCCCAGCCCGAGGGCTCTGTCCCGGTCTCAGGGCTCTGTCCCGGCCCGAGGGCGCTGTTCCGGCCGCCGCCGCCGGGACGGAAGCGCGGGGCCCTGCCCGGCTGCCTCGGCCGCGGGGCTCCGCTGCCCCCCGGGCCCCACCCATATCCTCCCCTGAAAACACACGCACCCACCCGGCATCGCCCCGTGACCCGCCGTGAGGGCCCTCTGCTGTCGAGGTAGTCTGAGTGTGGGGAGAAAACGAGGAGGGAGTGGAGCATTTCCAGCTGTGCAAGAGTGTTGGGGTTTGGTTTTCTCTCACGCTCATGCTGTGGGGAAAAGCCTCTCAGGGACGGAAGGCACCTGGGAGGTATCCCCCAGCGATCAAGTGTTCTGTTGTGGTTTGGTTAGCACCTCCACGATATTATTCCATTTCTTTATTTTTTGGAGTGGCGCAGAGTAAAACAAAAACTAGAAAAAATCAAAACAAGCAGCCCATGAGAGAGACTGCAAATGCTTCAGCTCACTGCTGCACTGGCCACCAAATTTAGTCAGGAGACATCAATCAAGGTGGCATCTTCTAAGTTCAAAATAAAGGCCAGACACACCACAAGGAGCCGGAGTTTCCCCATAAAACAGGATTACAGAAAAATTGAAAGAACCTTCTGAAATAAGTTTTCAAAGGAGGCAAACCTTTTTGGAGCACTTTGTGCACAGGTGTGTGCTTCTTGCCCACCCAAACTCCTGTGTTCACCTTCCCTACCTGAACTTAAAAGCTTTGGGGCTGATTTTAGTGAAACATAGCAAAGATTTTAATGATCTCAGATGTGAATTTGCTAAGTACCAGTTTCAGGAATGCAGGTGTCCAAAATAAAGAGACTCTGCCTGAACTGAAGGAAAGGCTGCAGGCTGAATTCAAGCAGTATTAGAGGAAGGAAAATTCACATGGAGGAAGTCTTTATAGAAGTCTTAGTGTGACAAAACCTTCAGAGTTTGCAGTCAAACCGCAAATTGCAGGAGGCTGGATTTCAGTCAGGGAACCAATTCTGTAAAAACTTTGCACACTGTAGGGACTGTGTCCCAGCTGAATTATTTGGAAAACTGAACCCTCTGAGCTGCTCCTGTTTCTATCATTACACAGGTAGATACTTTTTTATTAGTAGTAGTAGTAGTTATGTTTCATGGGTTATTTTCAGTCATTTCTGCTAACGTATGTGTAGTTTGGGTAAATTTCTGACTTGGTCTGGCCTAACACACAGAGGAAACATCTAGCTACACAGCCACTGGGAAAATCTGGACTAGATCCAGTCATGTCAGGGTACATGTACATCAGGAAGAGAGCCTGGAATTCCTCCCATTGTTCCTTGCTGCTCATTTTTTACCTTTGGATTTTATTCATTTAAATGATGGGTATCTGGGCAATACCTCATGCCAGTACTGTATTTTTGGGTGCAAGGGGTGCAGCACTACAGTGTCAGTAGTCTTGAACTGTGAGCAGCATAAGCACAAATGAGATATCTTATAATGGAGGATGCAATATGTCAAAGATAAAACATTTTGAAACACTGCATCTGACTATTTTTCCACGGCAATAATAATTGCTGCTTCCTAAAAGATGGGTTAGGTAATGTCGTTGGATGCAGTTGGGATGATTGAGCATTCTGAACTGCGAGGATCTTCACTATGGAAAGAGGAATTCATAAAAAAGAAAAACAATCATTAAATAAAAATGTATTTAAATATAAAAATAACTAAAATGGAACTTGGAATTCTCATTCCAGTAAAAACGAAACAAAATCAGGGGGTTGTCCTGGGTGTCAGGATGAGGGACAAAATGGATTGTGATAGCCCAATTGTATATATTTTAAGAGCCAGAACTGTGAAAATGAGTCCTAAAAGGAAAAACATGATTTGCTGTATTCAGATTTTAAACCGAACAGCAGGCAGGCTTCTACTAGTCAAAGAAAGAAAAGCCTTCAGCAGAATCCAAAAGCACGAGGCCCTGCTCTGCATGGAGGCCTTGCTGAGGCGCCGGTCAGTGCACGTGGCATGGCTGGAGGCCTGCAGTGGCCAGGGCAAAACCTGCGCTCTCCTCTGGTGGCCAAGGTGCTGCCTGCAGGGTGATCCATGTAAGGCTGGAAGGAGACCATCTGGGACAGGATGCTGAGGAGATGGAGATGGCAGGTAGTGCAGGAGTTGTGTTGTTAGATCCCTGTTTAAGGGAGGATAAGACTTGGTGAGGGTTGTGGTGGTCTTAAAGGACTGCTTGGTGTGGGGCAAGTCGCTCGTCATGGTGGGTGCACTCTCACCTCTCCCTGCTGATGGTGAGGCTGGGTCTGCTGCGTCTGTGCTTTTAGTTGGACCCAACTAAGCTTTTGCTACTGAGCTCAGCCAGTTTACTCTTGAACATGTTTTTTTCCCGAGCTGTGGTGCTGCCATCACAGCTTTTGAGCCAGTGATACTGGCCTGTCCAGGACAATGGTGAGAACTACCATGGGAATAGTGAGCACCGTGCCGGTCTCTGACTATTTGCAACTCAAGGCAGTGTTAGGTGTACCGAGGCCTACAACCAGCAGAATGATTTCTAAGAGCAAAACAGCTCAATTCTCTAACTGCAGGGTTATTTCCATCAATTTATACTGCTTTTACCAGCCCAGTCATGAAGATTTTCTCTGGTGTAATGTCTGCATATGATTAGATATTACTGCCACTGTCAGTAGACTCCTACTTACAAATTAAGTTTGCTGTGTGGGGGCTGTCAGAGGTTGAGGTCTTCTCTACAAGTCCTGCGGAAGAATTAGGTTTCTCCAGCTCTTCAACCCCCTAATGGTTGCACTTTACTTATATCATAAAGCCACAGAATTTATAATTCATGCTGGAGGTGTAAGAACACTCACTGTTTCTAGGCAAGGAAAAACTATGTAAATTATTAAGCAACCTCGTCATGTATCATGAAGCACTGCTGTATTAGAGGGAAAAGAAACAAAAAATCCATGTTAAATCATGAAAAATATGTCTTGGGGATGACGTCAGTGTTATATTTGTCTGGCTGTCCTCAGTATGAATTTCAAGCTTCAATTTTAATAAATTTACTTGACATATAAGCTTACTTCCAAACATCCTAGATTCATAACACTAATTTGGGGACAATTATATACTTCTGTAATGTTTTTTAGCTTTGGATTCTCACTGATCTTGTCAAAACTAATTATTTCTAATACTGCTTTTGTTTTTCCCTTTGTGCACATTCTGCTGTTGTTGGAATACTGACTTTTCCTTTGGATATAATTAACATTCAATACATTGCCAGTATAATTTCCTAAACATCTTACATATTTGTTTTCCACAGGTCTGCTAAGGTTTGAAAAGCCTTTTTTCTGTTAAAGAGCTTGAAATGGTTTTGAAAGCTTTGTTCACTGTCCATTACTAACTTAATTTTACTTGTAGGTTTCGTTATAAAATCCACTGACAATACTGCTAGATTATACCGCAATACAGATAATTACTGAAATAATCAGTTGTAAATATTGAATCTCAGATGATATTGTTAGGTTTTGTATTTTAGCAGGAGTTTTCATGTATTTTAGATTCATGCTGTGTAGTCATCTTAGTTTTTCTGCCCGTGCACACAGACACTGCATTTCAATGTTTGATGTTACTGCAAGAACTAACATGAAACTATCTGAGTGTCCACCTTCTAATCTAGTGGAAAAAAGGAAAAACTAAGTACATGATATAGTTCTAAATATTGGCTAAATCTTATGAAGGTATAAGAAAAGAATTAAGAGTGTTACTCAGCTTGTATGATAGCTTTCAAGAAAGCAAGGAAATTGTGTTGTGTTTGAGACCTTCATTTTGTTATTTAAGTTCACACGCACTAAAATAAAAATATAGCAGATCTAGAACAGAACATGATTCTAAGAGAAAATGTTACTGTACACTCTAACACTCTCAGTTAAAAAAAAAAAAGGGTCAAGTGAGACAAATCTAATAGTTTCTTTCTTTAGTACCATTATGATTAAATTGGTTAGTGACACAGATGAAGCATAAGAGAATATAAAATAGGTGGCCTGGAATATAAAAGCACTGCCAGTATGTCATGGAAATGATTTGTGTCATTCTTTAATTTCATTCTTGTGGTATTAAAAAAAGCTGTTTCCTCCCATAGCATCTTTGGTGGTCACAACAGTGTTAGGTAGTTTTGAAAAAACTTTAGATATATTATACATGTGTGGGGGTTTTTTAAAGTTTTTTACAGGTATAACAGAGAACAGAAATAAATTCTTCCTTCCCCATGCCCTCATCTATGGAATATAATTTCATGTCCAATTACCTGTTACTGTGATTTAAGCTTTGGAATGCATGTACAGGTCACATTAATCCTCAAGATTTTGCTTAACAAAAATCTGTGTATTGGGGTTGCCACATTCAAGCCTTCAGTGGTAATAAACTGAATTAATCATGCTGCAGTTAGAAACCAGTTAAAATGCTGTTTACAACATAAGAAAGTCAATGCTCCAATACAATGCTATATAGCAAAATGCTTTTACACACTTAGAAGGGTAATACCTGATGTGTCTTGTATGTCTTAGAGTAATTGTTGGTATATATGAATTTTTAATGTCTGCCATCAGGGTTGTTTTATACCTCTATTTGAAAATGTGTATTGAAGAACTACACCACTAATAAATAACTTGATGCAGTACCCTGCAGGATGTTAGAAAAATGTAGATTGAATTGATTAAGTACACAACAGAGTGGTTTATGGGTTATAGGTAGAGCTTGGTAGTAAATGAACTGCTGGTTTTTCTTTTTATGTGCAACGCACAAAGGAATGACCAGGAAGACAATAAATATTTCTTGAGGTCAGTTCAGACCCCCAATAGCAGTGTGTTTCTCCACTCCACTGGAAGTATCACTGGATGGATATGTACTAGATTTGTTAGATCTAGATTACTGACTGTCTTTGGGCTGTATTCTTGACTGGTGCAAGTCAGGTTTATTCCCTTTTCACTCTCCTTAAGGTCCATGGACATACCTTCCTATGCATTACTCTTTCTCCTTCTTTTCTGCTATTGTAATTTTTTTCTCAAATTAGTAAAAGATTTGCCAGTATTTCTAGCAAAGTAGTGACTGCTTGAGCCACACTGGAGTAATGCTTGTCTCATCTCAAAAATTAATTGTTAAGAATGTTCGGGAAGATAGAGGAAGGCAATGCTTGAATTGCATACTTGAAAAATAGCAAGTGGCAAACAGTGAAGGAATAATTTAAGACAACTTAATGGGGTGGTAGCAACATGTGGAGATCTGAAACCAATGAGTTGTTGGCTTTAATGTTTGGAAATGCAAAGAGAAATATCCAATAATTAAACCAGTGCAAAGGTGATACATAGTTCCCGACCAATAATCAGCACTCGCCTCTTATTGATCCTCTGTGCCTGAGAGACTAAGGTGACCTATTTTTCTTCCCAGTAGTAATACAACATTATGCAGTCCTGACATTTTATTTGTGGAGAACTATTTGTTACTTTTCAAAGTGTAATTATTGTAATGTAATGGTTTGTTAAAATAATGTTGATTTACAGTCTCTGCCTGTTAGTTCAGTAATGCTCATACCTTTAACCATTGACTATAGAATTCACTTAGTCCAGATTATAGTGATTATTCTTCAAGTAAGAAATTCATTTTCAGAGACAGTTGAAACAGTATGGAAAAAAATAAAATGTCTATTAAGGAATATTTCTAATAGCACAAAATTTAAGTACTTTTTGATAGTTTCCAAAGATATCTTGTCACGTGGCAAATGAATGATAATGCACCTTTCACTGAAATGAACGTACTTTTTAATTGGAGTTACTCAAAAACAGGTTGTAGAAAATACTTCAAAATGAACAGCTCAGTCTTGGAAGAACAGACANAATATTTCTAATAGCACAAAATTTAAGTACTTTTTGATAGTTTCCAAAGATATCTTGTCACGTGGCAAATGAATGATAATGCACCTTTCACTGAAATGAACGTACTTTTTAATTGGAGTTACTCAAAAACAGGTTGTAGAAAATACTTCAAAATGAACAGCTCAGTCTTGGAAGAACAGACAAAATAGACCATGTGACCTAAGAG
>WAAG01001511.1:584-17473 GCA_013390105.1 Tichodroma muraria | reverse complement strand
TTATGTGGCACAAGTGACTGGAAATGGACTGTCCCTTCTGGCATGTTTTTACTATAGGAAAGAAGCAATGTCTTCTCAAGGTTACATTATCTTACAGGTGGTGACATTTTGGGTCACAGTGGGATTCTTCCTGCCCAGTTGTAATTTTTTCCTTCTAATCTTCAGAATGTTCTTACTGGGTGTTGGGATTTCCCAGTCCCAGTTAGATGGGGCTTAGAACAATCTGGTCTGCTGGAAGGTGTCCCTGCCCGTGGCATGGAACAATATGATCTTTAAGGGCTCTTTCAACCCAAGCCACTCTATGACTTCATAAAGGAAAGAGAAGTGTATGAATCTCAAGGATTTGTGTTTCTCTTCTAGATTGTTTGCTTGTACGTCACGCTGAACTGTGTGTTTTGTTTTCTCCAAAATAATATTGGTCTAAGGTAATAAAGTTCAGATTGTAACCTTAAATCCACATTAAAAAAATGCAATTTTGTACCTCATTTCTGTGTGGGTTGATACTCCTTTTCTCACTTTGCTGAAAGTTGTCTTTTGAATTCTGATCTCCTACCTCACAGTCTCACTACATATAAATCATCACACATCCACATGCATCACAAATATTAATTGGTTTATCTTCTCCTTGCCTTTATTTATTATTCTCCTTTTCCAATATTGCCTGTTGGAAAATATTTTTTATTTCAGTCACTCTGATTCTCTGTTGAGGTGTTGAGGCTGGATTGTTTTCAGTACTTCTGAGGGGAAAAAAGCAAACAGTTTTTTAGGAGCATAGAACATGGAAGAGGGGCAAGTCTGAAAAAAATAGTAGTACCTTCGTTAGTGCTACCTCTACTCTGGTGGAGCTGCAGCAAAGCAATCATAAATATGAATCCTTTACCTCTGTCGTGGAAAGAAAGGATCCAGATGGTCTGTCAGACTGCTGGAACTTCCAGCCTCCCAGACATGACTTCTCCAGCACCTGAGGCAGGAGAGAGGGCTCACTGGATCCTGCTGGCATCTTGTCTACATTGCTTTGCACATAAAAGTGCAAAGACTGAGGTGTCTGAGAGTGACTTTCTTTGCACCACGTACCCTGATATCACTATTTTAGGCTTTGTGGCTGGATAGACAGAGGGAAAAAATACAGGATTTTTTAGATTTGCAGCTTGCTAGAGATAGGGAGAAAATATAGCATTGAAAGCAACTTTTAGAAGTTGCACGTTTGGCATATACAGNGGAGTGAGACAATTCAAACAGGAAGCTGAGATTACCGAGCCGGACTTAAAGGATCAGACTTGCTTGTAAGGAAACCTGAAACTGGGGAAGGATTTGAAAGGAGGAATGATGCTAATGAACCTACATGGAATGTTTCTTTAAAACATTAGAACAGAAAAACTTGTGAAGAAAAAATTGGGGCATAGCTGATGTCTTCTATCCCCAAAAATCTCTTGGTCCAGACTCTGCAGAGCACTTTGCTGGTGATGCTGTCAATGCCTTTCCTAGAGTCATGGCACTGAATCATATGGATAGAGGCTGAGTTTAGGAGCTTTGGATAGGATTACTCTTGAAATGTGGTCACTGGCCCAGATTTTGCTGGCATATCTGGCTGGCAATGTTGATTCCATACTCTTGTCTGTACTGTTGCAGTACATGTGTGTGCATCCTGTACAAACGGCCAGCTAAGTAGTGTCAGTGTGTCAGGGAACTGAACAGGAGCTTCAGACAAAGTTTTTGGCTAAAGGATTGTAGAGGTGTAATTAAGGCTTTGTCCTCCTTCAGGATTAATGATGGCAAACCAGGGATTCAATATGAATAAATTGTGTGCTTCATTTAGATTGTTAATGATAATGATTTGGTAAAAATGAAGAGAACAAAGGTAAAATTGCAAAATACGAAAAAGCAAAAGGGCAGAAGGTTAAAAGAACAAAAGGCTGTAATCAGAATTATTAACTGCACAATAAAACTAATATGGTGCACTTTTTACTTAATCAATATTATCAGAGCTAGCTTATCAAGTAGAGATTGATGTTACTGACCAATATCAATAACTGTGGGCAAATCTCTTTGCTCAGCCTCAAGAGTTAGCCTTGAGCGGCGTCCCCACCCAAGGGAAGGATCATCAAGCACCTTAGGGAGGAATGCAAGAAATTTCCACCATGAAAAAGTGTGACTGGTCTTTTACAGAATAAAATGATTGACGGTCAGTCAAACACATCTTTAGATTATGTGTTGTCATGCCTTCTCAGCAAAAGATGCTTTATTGCTGGAAGAGCTGTTACCAGGTCTTTGGTTTCTTCTGCTCAACATTTCTGATTCTCACTTCCATCTCAGTGCCTGCACACCCCTGCTGCTGTTTGCCTCAGTTAGGAAGTACCTTTCTTGGAATTGTGATGTTTGTGATTTGAGATAGCTTGTTCAAGCTAGTCTCAGAACTCTTCAACACCAAACCAGCAGGCCCTTCTTGCTCAATCCATTACTGTTAAATTGCAATTANCTTTTTTTTTTTTCTTTTTTGAAGTGCCCATAAGTAGGTGGGTCCTTGGAAAATAGGAGAGCCTGATGAGAATGACTGTTAATATTCAACATAGCTTTGCATATATTTGTATTTTAAAAATTACTTTTTTGACCCTCTGTTTTACAGAACTCTTGTGGTATGTTATCATTTTTTCTTCAGTCCAGCTTGGAAATCCCTTATTGTTAAATAATATCCTTCCATTTTGGTAAACTTATTTTTCTCACATTGTCTGTCCCTCTGTGTACTCTATGGGTAAATAAGCACTTATCTAAGAAGTAGTCTGATCATTCGTAAAGCCCAATAGAAAAGAGAGAGATGCTCAGTGAGTAATGCTTTTGCTCCTTTAGCCTCTTGTAGCAAAGAGAAGCCAGTGGAACCTGGCATTTTTGAGAGCTATAAAGCAGTGTTCCATTTTGGAGGGTACATAGTAACATCTTACACTTTTTATTGGAAAATAAAAGCGAGATAATTTTCTGTCTGAATATATAATGTATGAATGACTGCTTTTGAGACACTGATACATAAATTATAGATAGCCTTTCAGATTTTGCACTTTCAGATTTTATGTATTATTAATTAAAAACTGAAGATCTTCATCTACACCCTGATATCTAGGCCACTGGAGAACATATTTTAGTGTTGGGGACTATATAACCGAGGCAGAATGCAATAAAATGCTGCCATTTTGTTATTTATGGGTAGCATTTTGGTACACAAAATGGCCAGAACTTTCTCCTATTAAAGTGGACAGCAGATGCTCTGCTTTATGAAGAGGAGGTGTAAACAAGAATGAAGGTGATGTTTTATTTTCCTTTGCACATACAAAAATAATATGAAGAAATATTTGTCTCATGTTTAGCCTAAATTACGTAACATCCCATGCAACACAGTTTGCACTAGGAAATGTGTCTTTCTGTCCTTCACTCTGTCTCCCTTCCCGTCTCTTTGCAATAGATTTTAATGTTGTTTGATGGGTGTTGTAGTTGCTTGTTAGAATCATTCTGGATTACAGGTTTAGAGGGCAACTGATGAATATGCTCAAAATTTCCTGATATTGCTAATACCTAAGCTTCTAAAATAAAATCAAAGACATACATAACAAGGCACATAATTACAGCAAGCCATAGCCATCAATTCTTTTTAAATTACAGTGGAAACAGCCTATCATAGACTGTTGAGATGTTGGCTAGTGATGGTAGACCCACACTGAAGAGTGAACATGGACAATGTCCACTGCTAGTTTCTTGTAATCTGAGGAATCTAAGATATTCAAATCTTGAATTTGAATAAATAGCCTTTGTTGTGTAAGGCAGAATTGAATAAAAGCTAATATCTGGCATATGTCTACAATCACAAATTTAACAGCAATCAGAATATGTCTGCCCAATTCTGTACTTCATTTTTTAACTAGCTTTACATGAAGAACTACAGATGGTTTTGTGTTTGTTTATATTCTATGAATCAGTTGCAACTGCTACTGTAATACATGCTCATGTAGCTTTTCATTTTTACTGACAGAATGCTTCATGCTGGGACTGTTGCACAGCTGGGCTATAAATCTCATGAAAAGTCAGGCAATACAAATGAAGATAAATGCAAGATACAAAACCCAGACTAGAATGAGAGCTTAATTCATCCTATAGCTTATACACTGGGAACAGAGAAATCATTCTCTGAAACAGACCACCTTTAGAATCTGTGCAGATCTGAGGTGTCTATTGTCTCGCTGACCAGATCTTGTCACAGCTTCCTTAAGCAAAATTTCCAAAGATCCAGGGGAATTGTCACAGTAAAACTCAACTTCCTGATGTGCATACATGATAAGTTATAATAAAAATTGATGTCTAATTATTACTCATCTCAGGCAATAAGAGTAGCAACCATTTATTTTCTTCTAGTGATAAGAAGGTAAAATAGGTGCCATCTTCTGATGAACCAATTTTCCCCCCATTGAATACTCCTGTGCTTGGAAGTAGCTGCCTTATTAACGCCTTCCTTAAATGCAGACAGCTTGTTTATGAATCAGCACCCAGCTACCAAACAGCCCTCATGTTAATATTTGAATGAGTTCTTTTCTGATGAATAATCTCCCTGCATTTCATTGCTGACTAAATGGAAATGGAAGGAAGGAGTTGGAGGAGAAAGCTTGTGTGATTCTCTTGGACTGTAGTGGGGTAGCTGCTGGGATTTATAGGTTTGTTAGCTTCATTTTCCTCAGAGAAGGAGCTGATTCAGCAGTGTCTGTTGTGCTTTATGCTGATGGCAGGCTGTCCTTGAAGTCAGCAAAATCAGAACAATGTGATCACCCTGTAATGCTGCTTGCATGGACTTTTGACTTTGACCCACAACAGACCCACGTTTGGCTGCTTTGCAGCAGTTGACAACATGGGGACCCTGACTGGGCAAAGCCTGCAGAGATTTCCAAAGCTTCCAAAGATGAAGAGCAATAGTTGTCTCCATCCCTCACTACTCTGCTCTCCCCTGCCTTCTTTACTCCTTCTTAACTGCTGCCTTCTTCTGATGCCTTTTGGAGAAACTGGTAGGTCGTGGCTGCCACTGTTGACCTACCCTGAGCACGGCAGGGCGTTGCTGCGTGCAGGGTCAGAGCAAGCTGTGGTGCACCAGGGCATGAGTGTATGACCGGCTCAGGGAAGAGGGCAGGGCCTATGTCAGAGTGAAAAAGAATGTTGCAGTGTAGGGCAGAGGAAACATCTGAGGTTTTTCTATTTCCAGATTCTGGGAAGCCCGTGTTGCCAGAAGCTGTCCTTGTCATACCCTCTGAGTAACCCTCAGAAGCACAGTGATTCAGAGCTACCCCTCTGAGTCATAGGGCAGCAAAGTGACTTTCATTAAATACTTCTCATGCAGCTTCTAGCTAGAGTGGCATCAAGGTCAAAAATTATGCAGATCTGAAAACTGATGGAAACACATCTGAAGTTACGGTACTTAAAAATAAATCTTTGGAAATGACGTTGAATCCAGGATGCTGAACTTAGGAAAAAACTTTAGATCTATACAATGGATGGTATCGGTCACTTTTATTTCAAAATTCTGTTGCTAACTACTGTCAGGGAAAATGTTCTGGACTGGACATACAAAAGTCAAATACAGACTTAGAGTACCTTTCCTTCCTGCTTTTCTGTGCTTCTTGAATAGACATTCATTTTCTCCCTTATCAGTATATATCCATATATATCACACCTTCATTTATCAGTTCCTACATGCAGCAGTATATACATGTATGTATAATCTTGTAGTGGAGCCATGTTTCTCACCCACCCATCCTATAAGCAATTTATGCTATTTTCTGTCAGAAGTGAAGTTTTATGGTGCATGTGCAGATACAAAATCAAAGGACTCAAGCAATGCTGACTTTCCTGTCATGTTCCCTTGCTCCAGAATAAATTGTGCTGGTCTTTCTGTTAACATGGAGCAGTTCTGTGGGCCTTGCCTTTTAAATATACTGTTTCAAAACAGGTATTTTGGAAATAACTATTGTGGCAGCAGGATGCTGAGTGGTGTGTGGGCTGTGTGAAAGTGTCTCAGGGATGTGAAACTCCAGCATCATAGCTCGTAGGGATTATTGGACACCATGCAAGTAATGCAATAAAAGCTACACAATGAGAACAGTCAGTTGCTGACATTTATGATACAGAAAAATAACAATTGTTCCTCTGAGCCCTTTCACCCATTATGCTTGTGCAGAATGTGGAAGATGAGACACAATGCTCAGCAACTGTATGCAATATTGTGTATTGGAAATCCTCAAAGCCAGGATTTTATCACCAGAATTAGAATTATCGTGCCTACTGAGGAGCCATTCAGTCGTGTGTTTTTTGGCCATGGTTGTGCTGTTTTAAGAGAAAGAATAGTAATTATTGTTGAGGTAGACAATGTAGGTAGAAGCTACCGTGTGGTCTTTTTCCTGGTGTTTGACTAAAGCAACTAGAAATGAAAGACTTAGCTAAAAAAGCCAGGCAATAGTAAACCTAAAAACAATGGCATACTTATATTCCAGACAGCTGTTCTCTCTGGAATTTTGCTTTATTGATCATTCTATTTCTCTACCTTCTCTTTTCTCCACTTTTGAAACCTATGTAGTTAACCAAGCCCACTGACAACATATGTGTATTCAGAAGGATGAAAAATAAAATGTCAGAATATAAAAATATATATTTATGTATTTACATATAAAAAAATGCTTATCCACATGCATGTATACATATACATATATTTATTTATATACAATTACTTAGAACATTTTTGAAACAATTGTGTAGGATAAATTGTGTTGGTAGAATAACAGTTTTAGTGGCAGCCATTTATTGTGCTTTAATTTCTATGCTGTTCATGAATAATTTGGTGCATGTCTTGCCATCTAAACTCATGTCACACCACATATCTTACCTATTTTGTATCTGAACCACTCATGTTTGGACAACACCTGGAAAGTGTTGTAGACCCCTGTAACAGATTGTTTTCCTCCTATATCTTTGATTAAATAAAATCAGGACTCAAAACTGAAATATATTAGATGTGCTTTGGTGTTTGAATTGATCCCTTCTAAGTAGCTTTATGTATTTATTTTTTCTGATAAAGTGTCAGGACCATATACATAGATTTATGTGTATCTGTGGATACTGCATAGGTGTGCTGTACATATATGCACACAGGATGTTTGGTTACACATAATGATTTTGTGTGCCTCTTCTATTTATCTTCTATTCTATTTATTCTCTAAAAATTGAAAAGGAAAATAAGTTTGAATAGATTATTAGAATTATGATAGAATTATGGATATGGTAGACAATTATGTTTAAGTAGAGATCTAAACATAATAAGATATGAATGCTATAAATATTGGCCATATTTTTAAATTAATAGACACATCACTTCTTCCCACATCCAAAACTGTTGCTTTATATTTGGAAAGAAAAGTGATACCTTTATGAAGCCCACACATGCAACTTCTTTGCTGAGTTTCCTCCTTACTCAGTGAAGACCATATTCTGACCTCGTTCCATTTCAGTTAAACTGTAGGGGAAAATCCTTTCTTTTTTAAGTACAGCAGACACTTCCCATTATTAGTATGTTGTAATAGGTCCCAGCAGGTGCTTCTATCAACAAAACATTTCATCTCAGTGAGACATTCTTGTATAAATATTAAAAATATGTGCAAATACAATCTGATATCAAAATATACCAGTACACTGAAATACTTAGGTCACAAGTGGTGTGAAAGGTTTAAACTTGAAAACTCTCTCAAATTTAGAAATTTAGAGAGTTCTAAACTCCTACCCAAGTCCAGAGCCACCAGTACAATTTGTAATGTGAAACTTGTACATGTTTTAGGAGATAATCTGATCATTTAAACATTGCAGGAAATAAAGATTTTAAATTTAAGCTCCAAGCTGTTAAGTTTTTTAATTAACCTACTGCCATTTTTTCCTGTTTGTAAATTTCTGCTTTTTATTTAAATGGGTTGATGGCTACAGCAAGGCAGGTGTGTACAGAGCATCGCTTACATTGAATGTTGGGTGGGACACAGTGACACAGCATTTCAGTGTTTTAGTGTAAGGGAGAGAACAGAAGGACCCTGTAAAATACACTAAATGTGCAAAGAAGCATCATCTGGGTGAAGAGATATGAATGTCTCATTGTAAAGTGGCCATGATCTCAAATAGACAGGCTTGTGTTCACATGTCTTGGGGCCCTTAAAATACTTCCTTTACTGCCTTCAGAGTTCGTTTATTACTTGGATTAGGGAAGTAAGAACTCAAGATACTACTGACTTGTCTGAGCCAAATCTTTTGATCTGAGCAATATAAGGTCTTCCAATGCAGCAACTAAAATGCTCAACGAAAAGCATTCTTTGTTTTCTGTATGGTTTTTTAGCAACATGGCCACTTGTAATGTCCAACAGAAGAGTCAGATGGAAAAAATATAATAAATCCTTTGTGTGGTATTTGCCACCCCTCAGAAACTCCAAATCCTGGATTGCTTTGGGTAAAACATGTCAGTACAACACCACCACCTCCAACAATGAAAAATGAAAATCATCAGAAAATCAAACAGGCAGAGAGGAAGCTCACAACTTGTGCCTGGCCCAGAAGAATCACACGAAACTCCAAGTGCACAAGATCTGTTTGAGTCTTTCTAATTCCTTTCTTCTCCAATTTTGGGTGCTCTTAGAGGTAAGTCAGAACTGCACCATGCAAAAGCTTCAGTTTCTTGAGAAGTGAAAACTGTGATTCTCCCGGACTTCACAGTTTGCAATATTTGACCCATAAGAAAAAAATATTGAGTGCTGTGAATATTTTCCAGTGATGCAACAAATTGGCAATGTTGCAGAAGCAATTAAACTGAAGCTGTTCTAGTCATAGCACAAGCAACATTCTGTGGTCAAGATGAGACATTATTGGACCTTTTTTTTATAAATTAAGAACCTTCTTAGCTCTCATTCTGTGAATCTTTGATGTTGTAGCTGGTGGGAAATGGAAGAAATATGCTTGAAATTATAGTTTTCAACAGATTGAAACTTTTAATTTGAAAACTGGCCCAATCATAATGACTATTTCTTCAGAGGGGGAGAAGCCTTTTAACTTTCTACAGCCTGTAGCAATTTTTAGAATTATCTGAGGCATTTATAGCATAGGATGACATTGGGAAAGATACATAAAGGTCTTGAAGACTTATAAAATACAGTAAGCAAACACATTTTATGGCAGCCTAGGAGTAGCTGGAGTCAAGGGCGAGTGAAGACACTTGACTGTAAATAGCTCTTTTGCTCCCACTAATTGTCAGACTCAAGACATTTATCTTTTGACTTTTTCCATACATCCAATAGTTACTGGGTTGAGAAGAAATCATAGCCTGGTAGATGTATAAATCATAGGCTTCATTAGATGTAGGCCTCTAATGAACTTAGTTGCCCTCTGGCATGTAGGGAGGAAATACATGGCTATCTATTCATACTGCTCAGTCACAGTCAATAAGAATGGTTGTATTGGCTGTCAGGTCACAATTGAAGAAGGCACCTCTCATCAGGTGTTAGAGGCCACCAATATTTTCACTGGTGGATGTTGTGTAATAGGTTGAATTCAAGTTGCAGACATCTCACATACACATTGTCCTTTCTGTTTCCTCTTTTACCACTGCACATAGTTTCCAGTCAGTGACCTTCTGCTGCTTTTTCCCTTCCATCCTTCATCTCTTGCCCCCTTTCGTAACTTCCCTTCTGATGTTTCTTCATTCCCATGTTCCGCAGGAAAATACAGTTACCATCATAACAACCATCAATACTATTAGAGAGATGTTTCTTTGATCTTCTTCCAATAAAGTCATCACAGGAAATTTCTAATTTGTTCTGAAAGAGCACTCCATAAATCTTACCACTTTCATAAACATCAACCTGGCATTTCACAGGGATGCTTGCAAAGAAATTACTGAATGCATTTAGAATGCTATGAATGTAAATGCAAGGTATTCAAAGGACAAAAAAAACATCCACTGATCAGTGGATGCTGAAAGTTATAGATGTATTATTAAGCTGTGTTCAGTTTTCTTATTTTTAGAATAATTAAAAGTATTTTTTTCATTCATAAGGACATTTTTGAAGCAAATATCAAGTATTTGGAGAATTACAAGTATAGAGTCCATTGCTTTGTTTTTTATTCGTTCTACTTGTACTGTGCCTATAAAAAGTGAAAAAATTCCTTTTCTGAAGTTCTCTTCCAGTATAGGCAGATTAGGCCCTACACAGACACTACAGAAAGAGAAATGGGATGGAATTAATTATTCTTTTATGTTTTACTAATTTAATATAAAGTTGAAATAGTTAGTTGCTAATTGTCCCCTTTTCTACGTGATTGCTGCGACTTTTTTCGCTGTCTTCATTCACTTTGAACGTATTCCTATCTTTTCCACATTGAAGCAGAAAAATAATACCCCATGAAGTCTGGGTTCTATGTGAAAGGTTTCAGTGGAACCTGGGAAGACTTCGGTTGTCCTCTTCAGGATCTACAGGAGCAACTCAGCTGGTTTTCCTTTTGTCACTCTCCCTGTGCCTGTGGAGTCTGTGAAGTTGTGCAGGCTCCCTCTGGTGGCCCACGGCCACTGGCCAGGCGAGAGACAGCGTCTGCATTAGGGAGGTAGAACGCAGGAATTTGATAGAGCGGGTAGTTCCTAGATTTGGCTTTTCTTTTGTGGGGGCTGTCGTTAAGAATCTAAATTTATACAAGCATATAAATACAAAAATATTGCATATAATTAAACATAAATATAAATTTGTTGTGATAGTCTGACAGTCTCTAAGTGAAGACTTCTATTTTATTTAAAAATATTTTGGTGTCTTAGCATCAGCAAACCCAGCAAACCAAACATGATTACTTCCTTCCAAAGATTGCAAGACAAATAAATCAATTTTAGCAGTTTTTATCATCAGTCACTTACATAAGGGCTGAAAAGGAAACAACCGTCTTGCTACTGATTCACATTTCCATTGCTGGTGCGGTCCACATTTAATTTGCATTTGCTATTATGCTTTGTGGAGCTGGAAAGTTTAGTGAGTTTAGTCATTTAGACTCCATATCAGCACATTTGAGTGTTTGTCCTTTCCTTTGAATGGCAGCTGTGTGGACCACACACAACTCTTTTCCTTCTTTCCTGCTTGGGGTCGACTGTGAGTGGGATCCAGGCTGAGCTCTTGCTTGTTCACAGTTTGCAGTACAGATAAGACATGATTAATAAAGCAGGGCATGGCAATATTGACTAGAATAAAGCTCTCAGGCCATCTTTAATGCTTTCATTTCTACAGAACGTTTTTCTAGCATTTTGTTCTTTGTATCTTGTGTTATGTAAGTTTTAACAGCAGAGTTCAAAGTCTGAATTTAAATTATGAACCACTTCTTTTATTGTGTTTTTAGGCTAATTCAGTGTCTATTAACATCAGTGGTCTTCATCAAAAGTAAATCATGCTCCTATATAACATATTCAGAACAGAAAAATAAAAGATCACCTCCATTCATGTTTTCAGAACTGAAAAATATCTTACTATTTTTCCTACAGTGATTTACGTTCATTCTTTATATGTAGTAGTGTAAAAGTCAATGTTTCACACCCTCTACTGTACTGGGTTGTATCAACAGTATTTTGTTAATAACTATAAATGCTGTATTGGCAAACAGAAAGGAAAATCACTCTTACTTAAGAAGTACACGTTATTAAAAAAAAATATATCTGGAGTCCAAGGTCCAAGAAAAGCAATTTAGCCTAGTGAAAGGTATTTTATAGTGGGTTTTACTGCTAATTTTTTAATTTCCCTAAAAATGATGATGTTAGCCTAGTGTCCTACTAAGCATAGACTGGTGTTGCCTTTCCTGTAGCCAGCATAGCCAGTGGAACAAGTCTGTAGCAGCGCACTCCTGGGAGAGGATGCTCGGCCTGCCCTGGGGGAGGTGAGGGGAACAGCCTCAAGGGCATGACCGGCTGCCAGGAGACACCTGCACTCGGGCACTGCACTGGCTACAGCTCTTTCAGAGTGGCACAAAATGTATGACTGTTGCCCATATTCAGTGGAACTTACCCCGTTGCTTGCCCGCCACCCAGGATCAGCAGCCCTGAACCTGCAGGTTGGCCCAGCACGGCATGGAGTGACTGCACTTTTGTGAGCGTCAGGACAACTCAGCTACCTTTGCCATTATAGCCATCTTTTCCTCCTGTCATCTAGGAAAGCAAAAGCAAACAAACAGACAAACAAATACAAAACCTTCTCACCAAAGCAAGCAGCAACTGACTTTTTTCACAATTATCTAGTGCAAGTGTTCCACTGTTAATTGGCTACTTTGTATCACAAATTATCTGGAAGCCCATTTTACTTGGTGTACACTGGAACAAATTCAGAGAGTTCATTGGTGAAATGACGCCAAAATTCTGATTATGGTGAATCCATCAGGTATGAATTGACCATAAACCAGACCGAACAGTCCTGAGGATTTTATGAAACATTCTTTAGAAGAAATTCTAGGGGGGAAAACAACAAAACTTAAAGAGTATATATGATATTTTGAGTCTCTACATGCTGCAGTATTTCTGTAATGTGTCTGGGTTTATTTTATGAGAATTTTGCTTTGCTCCTAAACTCTATTTTTAATGAAGCACAAAGAATCATAAAAACAGACTGAGAACTATAGTGGGTTTTAAATTCTTAATTAATACTTAAGCATGGGAAATAGCTCTGACGTACAAAGATGGGTTCTGAACATGGCCAAAGGTTTTAGTGTATGTTAGCTGAGAAATTTTGTTTTCCAAGCATGTTAGAAGATGTTTGGTTGGTTCCTGGACTATTTTGGAATAATGAATCTACGAAGCCTGTAAGGCCCAGTGTGTCCAGGTGTGTTTAAAACAAAGAAAAATATTTGATCTCCTCCTTTCCTTAAAACAAAGGAGACAGCGGCTCTGTGTGGCAACAGGTCATCTTCTATGAAGTCCATCAACATGTTTCTATACACACATGAAATGTATAAATTTCTAAATAATTCAGATGATTTCCACCAATTTCATCAGCTTCTGGATAGATCCCAAACGTCCTGAATGAAACTTACTTTTTCACAATAATGGAGTTCTCCTGGCATTTAAAAGCCTGTTGGGATAAGTAAAATCTAATATGTTTACTTCTATATTCAAAACATTTAAAGAAACTGAGAGCGAACTCCAGAAAACCATCAGCCAGGGTCCACCTGAGCTTCTGTTTGTAACTCCTAGGTCCACAAAAATCTCATCTCATAAAGTAATGAGCTATTTTGCCACAATATATAGGAATATGAATATGGTCTTCAGATCTTAATCAATTCAAATAGGAACATTTCTAATACATTTTAAAGTCTCTTCTACATGTTATCAGAGGAAGAGAGATCTCTGTGAAGGACTACATCTAATTCATACTTTTATGAGATTTTATGAGAGTGAGTGCTATCATACGCTAGGTGTAGTAACTTAATTTACTACTCTTGCAACACAAATCAAATTCAAATCAGAGTCCAGGTAGAGTGGGCATATCTTCTTTGATAATCTAATATAAAAGTAATTCTCAGTGGAGATTAAAAAAAACTGTATGTAATTTATACAGAAGGAAAACTCTTATCTATACTATGTTGAAATCTTTCTTAAGAAAACCCTATGTGTGGCTGTGGTTCTTCATTCTGTGAACAGAGATGTATCAAGAAGAAAGAAGGGGAAGTCACATCAAAACCACCAGGAACAGCAGGAGGACTGAGACAATTTTGAAGCTAGTTTCATACACTCATTTATTCTTTAATTGCTTTGATCTTTTGAGAAGTCCATGTTATGCACTGAAAATCTGGAAGACAGAATTGCTATCTGCATGGATTTGTCAGCTGTAGTAGAGCTGAAATAGATAAGCACTTGTGTGTGTGTGTGTATGCGTGTGTGTATACTTTATTTACTGAAGAACAGGAAAAAGTGAAAGTAAATATACTTGTATTAGAAAATTAGATTTTGCATTTTATGCTGAATTTTGAAAAATTATTTTTCCTGACTGTAATGTTGTGATTGGTTGGGAATGTGTTCTTTTACGGGATAGAAGAACAGGGATGAGAAGGGGGTATAAATGCTATGGTTGGCTGCTCTGATTGTATTTTCCCAGCAGCATAGCAGCACCAGTTGGTTGCTGTAACTGGCACAGGGAGATGCACTCCTGATTCCTGCATGGCCTCTGGAGGGGCATGGGAAAGAGAACGCTTGGTTGAGCAGCAGGCTGAGGGTATTTCTGAGACTTGCTGTGTGGCAGCTCCAGACTTACATGACTTACCAAAAATAATTGCTGTCAGAGTGTTTTACTGCTTGTTTGCTTTGCCCTCTACTATATCCTTCACTGAATTAACATTGTATGACAGGAAGGAAAAGGTGCCGCCTAACAGGTAAAGCACTGTTTATTAAAGGGAAAGGAGAGGCAGATGTGGATTCTAGTCCTTCTACCTGGAATTCTGTATTATTTCATGAGGGTTTAATAGAAAAGTGCAGAATGTGGCATTTGAGGGGGGTCTGGGCCTGTAACTGCTGCAGGATTGTGTTTGTTCCATATTCTCTTGCTGTATTTTGAAGATGAGAGGCCGTGCAGAAAGCAGTCAACTATCAATAGCGAAGTGATCAACTCACTCTTAGGAGTGGCATCTGACAAGCTTTCCAGGGGTTCAAGAATGTAGGAGACCACCACCAAATTTCTAACACCAACCAAGGTGGGAGAGAAGGCTGAAAAAGTATATACCATGTATTTTATGAATTATGTGCCCTAGGAGTGTATTTTTTTAAGCAATGTAACTGCAACGATGCTAATTAAAGACAAAAATTTGAGCAGAAATATCAGGCAGATAATACTTTGCCAGGACTTGTCGTGGTAGCCTTACAGTGCACAACTTACAGAAATGAATAATTACTATCAAAAATCTTTTTCTGCACTGCACAAGTCTCAAGGCATTCTTGCATCACCTGAAAAAGCATTGCTCTCAAATGCCAAGCACTGACTGAAAGAATATAACCATTCAACATATCTTTAGGTCATTGTAGGGCTATAAATCACAGCTGATAGGTCATGTGGAATTCTTGCTGGAATCACAACCTTTCCACTTCATATAAATCCTCCAACCACGTGGTTCCTGGCCAAAGTCAGAGAGCACATGAGCCAGGCTTAACAAGCAAGAGTCAGAGAGATCCTATTTCTTTCTTTAGGGAATAAATGAATAAGCCAAGAAAACAACTCAGCAGGTTGCAGGAGAGCAGATCCTGGAGGAGTTACCACCTGTCAGCAGATATCTTGGCTCACAGTTAGAAGTTGTAGTGTATGCAAGATCAGCATTTGGTAAGTTAGCCAGGAGATCACCTCATTCTCTGTCAGCAATTGGATCACTGAATTAGCACAAGTAATTTATCAAGAGTACTTTAAGAAAATGCTTAGAGGAGTGTTAGATCAGGAGAGAAAAAAGAAAAAAACAAGGTAAAATGGAGGTCCTGTGTAGCTTTTAGGCAAGATGCTAAAGGGATGTTATCCTGTGAGGGGTAGTCTATGGAGCATGCTCACCTTGCAGGCCAAATAAATTGCACAGAGAATTATCCCATAGAGCAGATAGTTTCCTCCAGAAAACAAAAGAGAAGGTAAGGACAAAACAGAGTTTCTGAAGTGCTGTAAAAGAGTTCTCTAATGAAGAAATGAAACCAAAGATCTGACATTTCATGTTGATGTGTAAGTCTTTAGGACTGCCCACAGCTTGTGCAATAGACAGCAACATGAACTAGCAAGAAAAATAAGCCTTTTTGTGAAAAGGACGCATTCCTGGATGCACTCAACCGCCTCATGGGTCTGGGAGCACTAAGAGGAAACATTGCCAGCTAGTAATGCTGAGGCCTCCTGTGTGCAAGGAAGGGGTTTGTAAGCCTGGGTATCTAAGTGTTGTCTTGCAGTGGCAGCTTTTTCTTATCTCTTGTCCATGAGCTCATGCTGAGAATGTTTTAGACAAAGGAATGAGGTATTTTATTGGCTCAAGTTTTTGGAATGCTTTAGAGGTTTTTGCTGAGGAATCCAAGCCCTGGCAAAGAGTTCTGTGTCAAGCTAATGCTGAGGAGGTGATGATGCAAACTGGAATGTGGAATGTACAGAAGGCTGGGGAGAGGTGCCATTTTCCTGCTAGATGAAGTATGGGAGAGGACCACCCCTGCCTCAGGGAGACATGGAATGGAAGTCTTTATTCCTCATGGCTGTCATGAAGCTGTTCCAACAAATTTCCCAAGCACATAAATGAAGAACAATCTCTGAGATAAGCAGAAACATTGTGCAAAGTCCAGGTTATAGGAGAATAATCACATTCATTACAGTATAATTCTCTGGTCAGAATCAGTAGTTACAATTCCAGGTTTGTAAAGACAATTAAAAACGCAGCCTATCTAGGTCTCGGTTGCCTTGTCTTGTTGCTCTGTTTGGCAAAATGAAATTTGCAAGATTAATTTGCCTCAAACATGCTAAATGTGCTCTGCTTTTTGCACAGCTGGGCAGCTCCTGAATGGCTGAAGGCACTGAGCTCTCTCTGCAGCACACACAAAATGTAAAGAGACAGCTGGGTAACAGGCAGCCCATTAGGCCTTGTTGCTGTGTTCTCTCCATGCACTGCAGTCGTCCTACATACAAACCTTTGATAATGTTAGCGGGGCCAGCATGCAGTGTGTAATTTCATTTTGGAAGGAACAGAAAGGAATTGTTCCTTGTATATAACTTTAAATATCTTGGTTAATGTTTCACAAAAAGGAGTAAGACTATTAAGTAAAACTAAATTGAACTAGGAAGGACTTTTTGTGTGTGTGTGTGTGTTCTTTTATTAAAGGAGAG
>WAAG01001510.1:10546-20749 GCA_013390105.1 Tichodroma muraria | reverse complement strand
TGTTCCTACCTGCGTATAATCTGAAGTTTGGGACCACAACCACTGGAGTCCCAGAGGAGAAGAGCTCTTGACCAACATTGCTGGACCTCCAGAGAAGAACCAGACCTTTTTCTACAGGATCGCCACTTCAACAGGACCACATCCATCACTCCAACGGGACTGCAGCCACAATTTAATTGGACTGCTAGCATCCCCCTGACCAACTAACAGGGTGTACTCTGACTTTGTCAGTTTAAACTAGTGTTTCTGTACTATTGCCTTTATTGTAATTTTCCTATTAAACTGTAGTTCTGACTTGGAATGTCTCAGAAGATATTTGTGTGGTGTTAATTGCTCCCAATGGTTTGCTTTCAAACTGGGACAGAAAGGCATATATCAATTGGGCAATGGTCAGAAGTCTAGAAGACAAGACCTGGGAGAGTATACAATGATTGTGCAGTTTAAAGAGGAATCATCTGAAAAAGAAATGAGATGGAAAAGCATTCAAAACAACAAAAAAAAATTGTCGCAAGGAGAGGAAGAATGAAATGGAAAACTTAGTAACTTTTGCTACTAAGGCCTCTGGCTGGGATTGTTGCTAGAGGAAGACTTCAGAGTTAGACAATGAGTGCATTTCTTGCCATCCTGTATGTTAGACAATGAGTGCATTTCTTGCCATCCTTTATGTTCTCCAAACCCATCGTGAGCAAAGACAGAATGGTGAGGCTTAAATTTACACAAATGAAAAATCAGCTTACCTCTGAAGAAAAGCAGAACCAAAGGTCTCTCCATCAAAAAGGACAATGGTTCTTCTAACTAAATAGTCAAAGGAAAGGCAGAACTTCCATCAAAGGAAATTTTTTCAAATGAACCTCTTGTCAGGGGATGACACAAATGCTGCCTTTAGAGAGAAAAATGGACTGGATGACAATCAGGCCTTCTCTCATCTTCAGATATGAGAGAAGGCCTGATATGAGAGAAGGCCTGATTGATATGAGGTTTTAATCTTGAAAGGTTGCCCAGCCACCACCCTCCTTGCATAAAAGTTTTCTGGATTGGTTTGAGAGATCTGAGCTAACTAGGAAACATCTGGTTGGAGCACACCTATCATGGTAAGTATTATTTTCCTAAGGTAATAGCTAAAATAAAAGAGGTAAGGAAGAGCCTATCTTCCCAAGGCTGCTACTGGGTCAGTTACTGAGCACTAACAAACATACATCTGCCAACACACTCCATGAACCTTCTTTTCATGTTGAAAATATCTTTGCGAACTGGTTGCTAGGAGCTCTACTCCTTGACATTTACACGCTTGAGCAAAAACATGCTGTTTAGCAAAACGTCATGATAAATGTGTCAGGGGATTGACATTGACTGGAAGCCAGATACCCATGAAAAAAAATATTCACTCATTCTTCTCTGCTATATTCAAGCAGAGGAGGGGGAAGAACAATTAAAAGGCTTATGGGGTGAGATAAGGATTAGGAGAAAACACTCTAAGGGCAAAACAGGCTCCAAACTTAAGAGATATAAAGAAAAAATTATAAACTGAATTTAAAGAGAAGATAATGAGAAACGTTTGAGAAGATAAAGAAGAAACCTCTGAGAAGATAAAATAAACCTTTAGAACACCTTCCCTCCCCTCCCCCCAGTTGTTTCCTTCCCACTGACAGCACAGGGAGAAAAACCATGGAGTTTTTAGTCAGTTTGTCACTTATAAAAAATTTTCTTCAGTTTGCTTAGGGAGAGGAGTCTCTTTTGCTATGCCATGGGGTCCTTCTCACGGGAGGCAGTTCTTTGTGAACTTTTCTAATGTGTCACGAGTAGCAGTTCCTCCCAACCTGCTGCAATGAGAGTCCCTCCCAAGGGCAAAGCAGTCTTCCCACAACTGTTTTTTTGTGGGCCATTTGATTCATGTGGTGTAGTTTGAAATGATGAGCTGTTCTAGTATAAAAGAAAGGGTCCTCTTTCTCTGTCTCTAGAAGCAAGGGTTCTCTCTCTCTCTGTTCAAGCCTCTCACCAGACCACAGCTTCTCAGCATCCACACATTCTAGCACGACCATCTTTTTCTCACAGCCTGCGGGTGAATTCTACGTCCCCCCATGCACTTCATGAATTATAGGGGAATAATTTTTTGTATTATACTCCTCACCACAGCCTGCAGAAGTATCTCAGCTCCAAGGCCCAGAGCACCTCCTCCTCCCACTCCTGCTTTTGCACCGACCTTAGTTGTCGCCATGTTGTTCTCTTCACGTGTTTTCACCTTTCCCTTTTCTCTGATTCAAGAGAGAATTGGTGTCCATAAGTTTGTTTGCTTTCAAGTTCTGTCAATTCAAAAGCTTTCAGAGAGCTCTGGAACGCTGAAAGGTTGATCCTGCCCAGGCTCTGCATCGGGGAATTGCTCACCACGCCTCTCGCTGCCGGGCGTGTGGTCCCCACTGGCATTGCAGGAGTCGTGGCATGGCCCCAGCGGCCGCGCCGGGAAGGGGCCCGGTGGCCCCCTCACCACCCCTTGGAGGGCAGGAAGGAAGAGGGTCCCACAGTTTTATTTCCCTTTCCCAAACATCACAGAGACGATACCAGGTTTTCTAATTGGCTTAGCAGTGTGGCTATTCCCACAGCCGGCCAGTGATCGGATTTGCTCTGCACAGAGGAAGCTTTTAGCAGCTCCTCACAGAAAATCACTTTCAGGGCTGGCTTCTTCCCTCCTCACCAAAAATTAAGCCGTGGTAAACCAACACAAAATGTCATTTTTAAGCATTGTCTGCTGAAATTCTGATTAGTTTGTAAGCAAAGCATGAGCGTCATATTAGATCTCAGATGGAAGTCCTGTTTTGCAACCAAATACAGGTTGTCTCAAAATTGTGGGGGCTCATGAAGCCACTCGAAAGCAAGTTAAAAATTTAATTTAAAAATATTTATTTTACAGACAGCAATATCTCTGTTTAAAATCTCTACAAAAATTATTGGCTTTGTAGGAATATTTCTATTAATTCATTACCTCTCAATAATGCAAGCTAGAAAGAATATGAACAGGTTCAAGCAATCCATTACTAGACATTAGCCTGACCTCAAAAAAAAAGAAGGAATCTATGTTTGACCTCCAATTCTGGCAGATTAGTAGCTGGATTAGTAGCTTTTTCTCCCTGTGTTGATTTTTCAGGTGTTAGAGGAGAAAAATGCTACTTCTGTCTACTCAAGTTGTTGCAGGGTCTGTTCCATGCCTTTGAAAATATTTGAGGGAAGTGCTGTGTCAGCACAGGAGCAAGTGAGTGAACAACCACTAGGAAATGGCCTTCAGAGACAGAATCCTATGGGTTTGCTGGACCAAGAAATTTTTTTCCTCAACAGCTTTTTAGATCAGCTTCGAATGGATAAAAATCATCATTTGCTGAGTATGTCTGAGAGTTGCTGCCATCAGGGCTGGCTGCAGCTTGGACACTATGTGAAGAGCATTCCCTACAACACCGCTCCAGGGAGGACCTGGATGGAGAGCAGGTAGTCCACATCCCACAAAGTCCTGCTGAGCTGCAAGAAGCTGTGAGAAAACTGAAAAGCTAGTCCTTATTTCATCCCTGCTGCTATTATACAAATTAATCAATAGAGCCTTTCAACTTCTAAACCAAGTCAAAGTGACAGTGATCAAAAGCCTTCACTGGCCTGGCTGCTCAGTGGCAAAGGGAAGGGTTTTAGCAGTGCTTCTCCCAGGAGCTGTACATCACCTTCACAAGACAGCCTCCTAGTGACAGGAAAAGAATGACTAGCAATAGCTGTTACAGGAGTTTTGGGCACTTCACACATCCATTTTTGCAGTAGGATTGTGAGAACAGCACTTTTGGGCAGAGCTCGCAACCTTCAGCCAGTGCTTCAGATAGAGAGTAAGACAGAAGAAAAGGTCTTGGATGATCTGTCTCCTGGGACAGTGAAGTGACTCCACTGTCATTCCATTTGAAGACTGATAAACTACCAAAATCTGTTAAATAGTGCATTCCATTCTAGTTTGGCTTGACTTCAATAACCAAAAATCTTCTGCACCACTGGGTGTATGAAACTACCTGTTAGCTGATCAGATCTGAATTTAGCAACATTGAAGAAACTCATCACGAGGGCCAGATTTGTCATGGTACATCAGTTAAGGAAGCTGGAAAACCCTACTTACTAAAATGTATGAATCTACATCTAGCCCCAGTATTGAACAGAGTATAAGCACAGAAAAACGGCTTTGGTTAAAGTCTGAGCTTGTGTTAAAATGGAAGGAGGAAAAAAATATATTATGTCACCTAGGGATTATGAGAAACAGAGGTAGTTACAATCGACATCAAGCTGATCTAAATATAAAAGCACATATAAAAAGCTGCACTGTGGGTTCTGGGGGGTCCACTGGGGATATCTTGCAATATTTGCTGCTCAACTTCAAGACCAAACTTCTTGAGACAGGAAACAGTCTAAGAATTTCAAATAGTTAAAATGTGGGCAAACTCCAAGTGGAACAAAAAAGCACCCCCTGTGACCTGGACATAGGGGACAATATGGACATACAAAAAATGTGTCCAAGGACATACAAAAGGAATCTTAACAATCACTACGGTGACAGAATGCCAGTGCTGAGATTGGAGATGCTGTTGATCCTGATACAATGGATCAAGCTCAGAACATTCTCCAGAAGCAGAGTCACTGTCACTAGGCTAACACAAGGAAACCATCCCTGTCTGGCCAAGCTCTGGGAAGGGAGACTCAAGCATCATTCATACATTCTTTAGCCACTGTTCGTGGGCTCCACGCACACTTACAGCCCTGCCAGGGTGGGCTCTCTCTGATGTCTTTTGAAATATGTACTCTTGAAAGATGGAAAAGAAATGACAAAGACCATCACTCTGCACGTTCAGTGAATTGCATCTGTGGAAAAGATACTGAATTTGATGAAGGATTCCCTGTCATCCTGACACAAGCCCCTTTTTGATGTTCGTAAGGTGACACACCATCAATTATTCTTAAAAGTGATGTATTTACCCTGAAATCCTATGGCTCAGGCTATAAACTAAGGAACTAAGAAACTCAGTTAATAATCGAAGAAATTAACAGTCTTAGTAACGAAAACTTCCACGTCAGTCACAATATCAACATTTTTCCTTTTTCATCTGCTGTGAGAGGTTTATCGATACACATCTGACAACATGCATTTATAAACAAGACAGATAATACTAGCAGGCATTCAAATTCCTCATGTAAATTTGTGTTAACCACAGCTACAAATGCTTAGGAGAGGAGATCTGTTCCACAGCATCTGCTGTTTATCCATGTTTGGGGAACTATTTTAAGAAAGCTGAAGTCAGAGTAAGGTTATTTCACAAACATTTCAGTGCACTGTTTCTCACAAAGCCCGAGTGATTAGCACTGAATGTTGAGCTAAAAATACAAAATATAAGTTAAATTATTACAAGTTATTCAAGACCACGTATTTAATAACTGAGTCTGAAGAGGAATGAAAAAAAGAGATTTAGTATCCAAAACTTGCGCTATGTTTTCTTCCCATAGCTTTCAAAAGTAATGAGTAAAATTTAGTCAATTATATAATTAAAGATTGACAGTTTTGCCTATACAATAATAGAAAAAGAACGTAGTTCATCTTATATTAAGGAATGTGCATCATGTTTGGGAGGAGGAGAACCCTCTAAATTTTTGCTGGAGTGATCGAAAAATTTCCTTGTTTGCAGGGAAAGGATACTAGATAGTATGAGATACACAACACCATGAAAATTAGCACTCGAACTTGAGACAAATAAATAGGTTCTAAATTGTGCAATAGCCTTCCATGAATCAAGCGCCATTTTAAGCACTCCTCAGAGTTAATGGTGACCCTATCAATCAGCATGTTTTAATTCACTGTCTTGGGGTGATTTTGTGAGGATACTCTGTTCCTGATCACCTGCTTTATGCCCAGAATAGCTGTGTAGCTTTAAGGTGTGTCTGGGAGAGGGGCAGGAGCCTGGCGAGGGCTTTGTTCAAAGGCTCTCTCCAGAGTGTGCTTTTTGCAGCACGGACCGGACATTGTTTTGTTGCCCAGTTAGGTTAGTTTTTTGCTAGCTCAAGAAAGAAGGTTTTTTTCCTTCCCTTGGCCTGGAGACTGAAGCAGCAATCTTTTCCATGCTTCTGTTTTGTTTTTTCTTGAACTATTTGGCTTAGTTTTGGTCCAAAATCAGACAATTGCCAAGACAGTTGACCGGGACCTGCAGGGGAAACAGCAGAGGGGCCGCTCTGACCGGCACAGGACCTCGGGAAAAGCTGAACCAACAAAAGAAAGGACCAAAATCCACCAGCTTCATCTGCTGTGAGGAGGAGACCAATGCCAGAGGTTCAGCAGGTTCCCATCTGTTTTACCTGAGCTTCTGCATAAACTCCCTTTTTCCCTTCCCTGAGACAAAGAAGCCAGCCACCATTTTTCCTTCCCTGCCAGCAGCCAGCCAGTGTGGTTTTCTTCCCTGGGCATTTTGGGGCTTTTTGGGTTTCTTTTTGTTCTGCTAGAAGGGTGTGGAGTGGGAGGGGATATGGGGGAAGGTTCTGCGAGTTCAGTATCTAGCTTTTATTCAATTTTTTTCCCGTGCTGTGCAAGCACTTTGGTCTGTCAAGAAACAGGTTTTTTCCACTTTCACCCACTGTCATTAATTTTTCTCATTGGCAAAAGGGACTACTAAGCCCTTCTCTTTAGAGGAAACTGACTCCAGTGTGTCTTCCCTAAATTTGTCTCTGAACCGAGACATTCACTGTAAAGATGAGTACAATAAACCTTTCAGTCGTGTCAAAACACCCTATTCAGATGAAGCCCTTAAGGAGCTGAACTTCATAAGGGAAGTAAACATTTGGATTGCTACCAGATGATAAACTGTGTACACCTGGTGAGCTAACACGGTGCTCGTTCTACCAAAACCACTGACTTTTGGAAGTGCACAATGCCCATTGTGTAAGAAGGAGAGCTGGAAGTTCACCAGCCCCAGTGCCTGCCAGCTCGAGTATGGCAGCTGTAGCACCAGGGTCTACGACCATTCGGGACCACCAGAGAGACCCCCAGGACAAAAAAAATCACGCGTGTGTGGGAGGACGGGTTGTAAGAGAACAGGGATAGTGCTGAAGGCAATCTGCCCTGATGACCTACAGCTGTGCTGATTACCAAAGAGTGGGAACAGCCTTGCCCGTGCAGAGAAGGTGGGTGTTATAAAAGAGTGGCTTAGCTGCTGGAGAGTCTGTTGGAGCCTGAGGCCGTGCTGGGAGGGGGAAGGGTTGTGCAAGGTAAGATGCCGCGTGAGGGACGGACAGGGTCACGTGGTTGTGCTGATGCCTTGGAGTCTGACCTGGAACAGGGACTACACAGAGCAAAAGGATAAAATAGGTGTTTATTAAAAGGCCTCAGTGGCCTCGCACACTGAGCAGTGCAAGAGTCCAACTGGGCTACATCCAGGTTGTACCCCAAAACGGTCATAAAATGGACAACCGGTCATGCGCTTCCACAAGTCTTGGTCCACCAGCACACCAGAGCCAACCATCCAACCACAGCCCCAGGCCATGAAGCTCCATCCTCCCTCCTCTCCTCACTGCTGTCCACACTCCTGGGCCCAAAATTTGTATTGGTTGTCTGTGGTCCCAAGCCAGAAAAGGAACTGCTTTGTCCACCCACTCTGTGAAGAGACCTCACCAACGCTTATCACAAAACCCAGAACCGCACACCAAAACAGCACAGAATCCGAAAATACAAAAGCCAAAACCCAAGGCATCAGTGTAAGGGACAGGAAGGATTTAGCCTGTCCTGCAGGAAGGAAGAGAGGAGGAGTCAATGCTCTGTGGAGCTGCCTGTGGGAAGGGTGCAGGGAAGAGGTACGAGAGTTGGTAAGACAATGGAGTGCTGAGCCTGCCATTAGTCAGGGGTGCTTTTATAGAGAGTCTTTGAAGTGATGAGTGACTGAGGAAGGGGCTGCCTCAGCCAAGCCACCACCATCAGTTGATGCCCTGTGTGGGGACTGAAGCTGTTCCCCATATGTGTACAGGGGAGGCAAAATATGTTAATGATTTTGGGAAAATGATTATCATATTCTGGGGCAATCAGTGAATATGTATGTAAAATACAGTATATAAACACAAACTTTCCTGTACTCAGCATGCACAGATTTGGGAGAAGGCTTTTCCCTGTGCATCCAGCTGAAGAAAGAATGCCTGTTTCATAATGCTACATTGATGTTAAGGGGATTTTTTTATTTTACTGAATTTTTGGTAATAGGATCACATAAAAAAAAAGGCACGCAACAAATGTATCACCCCAATGTATTTCTCAGTGCAGCTCTCTGAAAATCAGCTCCATCATTTGCACAGAGATCCATCTTTTAAAAAGTTAAANAAAGGAAGAGAAAGGAATAGAAAAGAGGTGGGAGAACAGAAAGAGAGTGACTGAGACAGAATAAAGAAAGTATCACTAGATACTGCTGGCATCCTGATGATCCTCTCCAGCTGATCTTCTTGGTGGTGAAGGTCCTCCAAAAAGCATTGGATTAATACCTGCTCAAACCGGGTGGGGCTGCCCAGGTACCTCCCCGGGGGCAGGGACAATGACAGTTTGACAGTCTCTTGCAACGGGCTCTGGATCTGCTGCATCCTGTGCAGTCCCGTGGTGCAGGCTTCAGGAGCGACTCTGAGAGGGGCATTTCGGGGGTCTTTGATGGATTATGGCACCACTCAGCTGCCTGTGGTGTGAATGGCCCGTGGATGTGGCCTGTGGGGTTGGGGCTTCCACAGCTGGGCCAGTTTGTGTAAGGGAGGATGGGTGTTCACTGCCTCTGACCAGAGGTTACACCAGAACCTCCTCCTTGCCCCTTGGCTGGGGGGAGTCTGTGCAAACCTGGCTTCTGCAGGCTGTGGCCTCCCCCACCCCAAACCCAGCCAGGGCTGATTTGCTGCTGCATTTGGCTTTCCTGTGGATGCATTCCTCTCCCTCAGCCTTGTTTGTTTTTCCCTAGAAGTGAAATGATTGAACAATAGTGTCCCCTTTAATTTTACCCAGGTGGCTTCACTCACAGGCCAAAGTTCCAGTCAGGCATCTCCATGGAGGGCTGGGCTTCTGTAGTTGTAGCTTCTTTATACAGATTTTGCTATAGTGGGCAAAACTCCTTCATAACAATGTTTAAGGCATGAATCATTTCAATCTCTGATACATGCAAAAAAGAAAGATTATAAAGAAATCTATGATATGAAGATATTTTTGTTATGTACTTTGAAAAAAAATGCTCACACTGCAATTGGAAGATCTTTCTTATGATGAGGAAATTAAAAGAGAATGAAAATGAAGTGTTCCAAGGCTTTTAATATAAAAACGTTAGCTTTAAAAGTATTTTAGATGAGCTTGCCTATCTTGAATAAACAGGTAGTAGGGTAATATTTGTTGTTTTAAATAAACATTTCATAAAATGTTAGAAAAATATTTTCTAACATTGTGACCATTGCCTAAGCAGTTTATTTTTCTACTCCACTTAATTAAAGAATAGGTCAAATTACCAAAGCCTAATTTGTAGCACTGAGATCACAGTGAGTAATCTCACTTAATGAAGCTGTAATCAATGTCTGAGTAACTCCATTATTAGTATCATTACATTATATATTTATGCATGATGAACATTTCACCATAAACAGTCTTCAAAGGCAAAACTTTCATACGCTGATTTATAACTCCAGCGTTTTCCAGATTTCAGTTTAAATAATTGTTCACCTTTTAACAACAAAAGCAACTAAAATGGATAGAAGATGTTTTAAGCAGTTAGAGTCCTGACAGGAGATTGTGCTTGCTAGTGGTAATATCAGCACTTTCCTTCAGGACCACTTCTGCCTGTACCATTTCATAGTGATTATGAGACCATACGATACAGCCTATTCTTTTACAAAAGATTCCACTTGTGAGCTCCACTAAAAGCAACAGAGGGAATTTCAAGGTGAGCAGTTGTAGTAGTTTGGCCGTGATTGGCCAATGTGTATTACTGACATTTGATAAAACCAATGAAAGCGTGGGTACGCCTTTTACGATACACCTTTTTTAAATGCAAACCCGGGAATCAGCTCTCTCTTGGTTTCCGGCAAAGGCTCAGGTAAGAGCTCCTGCCGAACATTCTCTGCTCCCCCTTCCCCCACGTGGCCGTCGGGCCTGGGGGGGGAGGGGGAAGCAAGTCAGGCTGACCGGGAAAAAGGGAAAAAAAG
>WAAG01001504.1:0-11513 GCA_013390105.1 Tichodroma muraria | reverse complement strand
GTGATACATCAGTCTTCATCATTGTGAAGTGGCCTGACCTCTTCCTCCAAGCAGAATGATGAAAGACACCTACTAAAGCTACCCACTTTCAGATCTTGGCTTCCAGAAAAGAGGAAGTTGCCCCTCTTTCTGAGTAAGAAAACACGGAAAAAATTACCAGAAAAGGTCACACTCAGCCGTATCTATGAAAGGGTTCAAAGGCCNTCACACTCAGCCGTATCTATGAAAGAGTTCAAAGGCTTTTTCATACATGGATAACATTGGGAAAGGCTCACCAGGAGAACCACAGCACTGTACAGTGCCACTGGACAGCTTCCAGCCTCTAGTTTGCTGCTGAAAAACTAGGACAATAAATGGTGAAAGGAAACACGTCAGGAGCGGTGCTATTTCTCTTTCCGTTGCTGACATTGTTCTTCATAGGTGGGGTCCTGAAAGGGCTCCTTTACTCTTCAGGACAAACAATCAGTTCTCCTCCTACCTCAATTTAGTTTCAAATAATACCCAAATAAGGCCATCAGCCTTTTGGAAGGATGACAAGGAGACTGTCTATCAACAGAGTCACACAGTGACATTTGCAGAACACACTCTTAAACCTGTGCTTTCAGGTAGTGTCTTGGACCCTTTCTCCTACAGAATATAACGCTAATAAAAAACATATCCCTTAAAAGAGGAGAAAAACTCAACAGAAAGAAAATGCAAGCACATTTTTGTCTTCTCAAGTAAGGCCAGAGAAGACATGAACTAGAAGTGAAATACATATGGAGGCTCCTCAAGTAAAAATCATTTGTATAACTGAAAAGAGAACAAAAACTGAGTAATGGATTGATAAGAAACTACTAGTTCTTTAATATTCTGTCATCTCTTCCTTATTTGTTAACCTCAGAATAAGAGGTTATATTGTTTATGTGGATTTCTTTTCCTGAGATTACATTCAGCTCTGGAAAAGGTGAAGAAAACAATGAAGTTTTCTCAGTCTAACATTTCTGCTCAATAATTAATGGAAGAAAGTGAAATATGGAAAGAAATAAAGAATGAAATCAAAACCTATCCTTTAGCCAGTCTGGGGTTGTTATCTAAACTGTTATTCATAAGACAGCATGGTTTGCATTAATGAGCTGCTGTTTCAAGCTCAGTGTTTAGAGATCACTACAGTACCACAGAAATCTTTCAATATTAAATACACAATTCTGACTCATTCCAAGACTCTTCCCAACTGTGCATGCGCATCAATGCATTCCGTGGCAGAGTTCCTTTTGAACTAGCTCAGTACACAGATGTTATTAAAAAGTACATGAATGTGATGACAGTAACAATGAATTGAAATCTGCATCAAATGCAATTTCATTAATTGATCATATCCAATTTGACAATGTAAATTCATTAATAAAAACTATTGTACTAGATGACAGTAAGTTTCTAACTTGGTTAATTTTCTAAAAAATATCATTCCAGCTTATTACTTTATCTTGATTTTATACATCTTAATTTTAAAAATACATAGTACTGAAACTTGGAAAGAAGTTTAATCAAAGAAACAGAAAACCTGAGTGGTGTCCTAAATTAATGAAGCCTCAAAAGAGTGCTTTATATTTCTGCTTACTTGATTCCCCAATCACTCAGACAGTCAGGACACCAGAGATCCAGATGGACAGGGATGACAGAGTGACAGCCTGCCATTCTTGGGCTATCACAAAAGCAGGTCCAGCATGCCCAACCTCAACCCTCTGAACTCACTTGAACAGTGTTCAACAGAAGAGGGTTGGGTTTGGCTCCTGCAGCTGGTGCAGCATCTTTGTAAGGCAAGACAAATGCTTGTGCAAGAATTATACTCGGGTCTTAATGCCTACTTCCCACCACCATCCAATGTGGAAAATACCAGTACTCTACAGCAGCTTGGGTTGTATTTACTGAAATAACTGGATTCAAGTCAATGGGACAATGCCCACGGTCCTGACATCCAGATTTCTTTTTCTTTTTTTAAATCAAGCACTAGTGAAAAGAACATGCTTAAGACTCCTTTTTGACACTGCTGGGAAGCAGGTGAGCATGGAGCATTGTTTCACTTCACAGAGAGGAACCCAAGACAAAATATTGGCTTTCAACATTTTGTATCTTTTAGAACAATTCAGAGGAAACATTACACCTGTGAATAACAAAACCACTACCAATTACACAGAGTCTGCATTTTCACCTGCTGACCTGTATTGTACAGACTTCAGTCCCTGAACAATTCTTTCTAAGCCAAGTCACTCAAGTCACTGGCTTGTTTTGTACAGCTACACAGACGTGACCATTGTATGTGAATACCTCTCCAGAAGTCCATCCATTGCAGAATGAGATAGTCTTTAAAATAAATTATTTTTAAATATGCAGTAATAGCTCAGAATTGATTACAGATTGAGTTAATATCTCTCAGCTAAATTGAAGGCTTCTTCTTAATGTAATAGACTATGGACTCAAACCAGGCAGGCCCACCTATTTTACTAAGAGCCTAAACACATAGTTTGTTTTTTAAAAGCACTGAACCTTTAGCATCTTGCAATGATTTCAAAGCTCAAGATTTTTGAAAAACAGTAAGATATATAATTTAAGCATCTACACACATGCTTAGTGGAATTTGCAAAGAAAATTCTAATAAATACCTACGTAATTAATTTATAGGTCTTGGGCAGTACCACTGGAAGAATCTTACTACAGATGCTTCATTTACATTCTGGTAGCTGTAATCCAATGAAGTATTTTAATGCACCAGGAAAAACACAAACACTTATCCCAACACGCTTCATTATTATCTCAAATTCACATTACCACAACTCTGATATCCTAATGCACTCTCTCAGCCCACAGCCAGGCAATCCCCATGGAGCTCAAAACTCTTACACCAAGATTTAAGGTAGATTATGTTGCTGGGCTTTCACTGTTGTGCCTCAGCTGATGCAAGGTTATTTATAAAGCTTTAATAAACTGATTACAAGTCTGAGCCCTAAGCTTCTCCTGAAGATACTGGCAGTTGCTGAGAGTCATGGAGTTACAATCACTTAAGAAGTTACCATTTACCAACCATTTTGTGTGGATGCTTATACGAAGCATCCCTAGAGGTGGTTTAAATCAATTTAACTTCCAATTAGTCTTTCCACACTCAGTTGTGTCTGTACCATATACAATGTAATTTCAAACTGCATCACTGAACACCATGCAGTTGCCATTAAAAAATATATCTGACTCAGATAGGTTTAATTTCCGTAAGTAAACATTCAAATGCAAATTAAACTGATGTAACTGGTTTTTAAGAAATAAACAGTTGTGCATGGAAGACTATGAATCCATTTAAACACATCTGTGTCTTTTCACTCATTCTTAAATAAAGTAAATTCTAGACTATATTTTGAGTATGTTGGATAGTAGAGCTCTAAAATACCTGTTTCACATAGCTTTTTGGATCTTTAAGGATTACCAATGATAATAATTATCAGAGTCAAACAGCAACTACACACATTATTCTTTACATGGCATTATTTTATATACAACTTTATAGGTAAAATTTCATTATATTGATATAAGAGATGAAAGCTAATTAGCAAGGAAATGTTGAATTAAATTTAAATATCCTTCAGGAACTGCCTATTAGTGAATTGCTTTAAAGTTTGTATACAATATGCCATTCTATGATTTCATACAATCACAGAATTATTTAGGTTGAAAAAGAGCTTTAATATTATCAAGTCCAACAATTAATCCAGATGCCAAAACACCACTAAACTTTGGTCCCAAAGCACCAGTTGTGCATGTTTTTTGAAATCTCTCCAGTGATTTCACCACTTCTTTGGACTCCCTGTCCTAATGCTTGACAACCCTTTTGCAAAAAAGCTTTCCCTAGTATCTAACCTAAACCTCCCTTGTGCAATTTGAGGCCATTTCCTCTTCTCCTCTCCTTGCTGCCTGGGAGAAGGGACCAATCCCCACCTGGCCACAACCTCCTTCAGGTATCTTCTTGTTAGTGAATTTACATCTATTATTGTTCCAGTAGGGAAAGACTAAACTTAGAAAAAAATGTAGGCAAATCCATGACCTTCAAAACATCTGCTCATTTCTTTTATTAGCTGCAAAACTAGAAACATGAAGAGAATTTGGTATGAAGAAATGTCTCATGCTTCTATGCAAAATATCAAAATACAGTGTCAGTGGCTCCTGGCAGCATTCCTCAACAGGATGCTGCAGTGAGCATTGCTAAGAAAAGGTCCATAAGGAAGTAGATGAAAACTGTTTTGTATTGAGCACCTGTTCAAACAGCAATTAATGCTTTATCAACGCAAATAGCCAGAGTCAAAGCTGAAGCTCTCTAGTAGCATCCAAATGCTGCCAAAGGGTAAAAGTCAGATTGTCTTTGGTATATTACAAATTCTTACAAAACAAAGATCATTGTCATTTAAAAATCTTACTCAGGTGGAAAGGAAAAGTGACAGAAGCCTGCACACAATATTAATAATATATGCCCAATTCTTTACAGAATCAAGGTATAAAGTTACAGACTTAGAAATCTTCAGATTTTATAACATTTAAACAAGGTTTTGAGTTCTTACTCTGTTGTACCTAATCCTATACCTTTTGGGGCCATAATGATGAACTGCAACTGAGTTTACCATTTGAAAATTATTTTAAATGTTATATTATCACTAAAGATTATAATACAGCAGCACATATTTCATTATGCTACTCTATGATCCCAGTTGACAGGATACCAAACAAAGATTGCCTGCTTTATCAGAAAAAGCAGGAGAACACCTCCTGGATTTTGGCAGAAGATCAGTCCAGAGTTCTTGGAGTACAAAAGTACTTGCAAAGCATCTGCAAGAATCCTGCAGACAGCAGATTAAAAAGCCTGACTTTCTCAACTCTCCAGAATCCAATAAAAATTTTGCATGCTAGTAAAAGAGGAATCAAAATGTGTGTATTACCTGAATCATTTCTATCTAATACACACAAATAATGAAATATTTGGGTCAATATTTCATTATTCTATGAAATTAGAACCCAAAAGGTTAACCCAAAATTAGAGGAATTCTAGAATCCATGGAACCATCTGTGATTCCAAAACATGTAATATTGGTGAGAATATGACACAGAGCACATAAAAAGAACAGCTTTCTTTATGCCTACACAGCTTGTACCTGTCACTCCAGTGTGTCGAGACCTATGGAAAATGTTATTTTACAAATTATTTATGAGCCTTGTTTCAGCATTGTAAGAGTTTGCAAAGTAGATTGTCCCACATTTCGGAACACTTAAGTGCAGTTATATGGCACTAAAACCCAGAATCTGTGTGAGAGGAGTGCACAGGCTGCAGTGGCATCAGCAGCAGGGAGCTGTCACTCCACCCGCCTGCTGCAGAACACGTCAGGGAGTCGGGGCACGGGAAAACGAGCGCTGATGAATCTATGTAACACTTCCTTCAAGTGATGGCAAGTTAACACGCAGGTCCAATCAAAGCTTTCTGCATGCGAAAACAAAATCAAAGCAGGGCCCTTGAGGGACTAAATATAGCTCCAAATCTAAACTTTTTGAGAAATGTTAAGTAAAAATGAAATGTACAAGAAAATTGACTTATTTTAATACAGAAATACAGATTTTGATACAGATCTAGAGGTACATCTGATCTTTGGACACCTGCCTATCAAACCACGTCTTAACCAACTGCCTCCAGTGGTTTAGTTCATATTTTTCATTTCTCTGTAATATGGCTATTACAGTAACTACTTTCAATTTAAATCTGGCAGTACAAGCTATAGTCTGGTGCTATTAAAAAAATGTATTGAACAGGATTATGCATTAGATGATGCTACACACCCAGAAAGCACTTGCTGGGAAACTGTGACAATATAGCTTTGTGAACACTGTAGCATGTGCTATGTATAGATGTATACATTCTTGAGCTCCTGTGCAAGCACACACTCTGCCATGGCTCATGTATATATAAATGGGTGAGTATCCACACTGTAAGAGAAAAGGACAATGTGTTTGATCTGTAAAGCAAAATAGCAACCGATCAAATCAAGGAAAAGTGAACGAAGAAAACAGATACATCAGATCTGCAGTGCAGACACATCACTTTACACTTGGAAAGCTCTACATTAGGCTGCAACTTCATTTCTTAAAACAATGAGGAACAGGTAGAAGAGCTTTGCAGCAGAACCCCCACTGTTGTCCCAGCTCTGGCTGCAGCAGAGCAGGGGGGCTGTTCCTCACCACTGAGAGCTTTCCCTCCCTTTCTTTCACAGCCTGTGCCCCGGGACTACACGCGTGCAGGCTTGGTGCTGGATTTGGTCTGGCATTTCTTCTGCCAGGCCTGCTCTGTTCTGATAGGCACCAGACTGCTGCTGCAGCTGTAGCTGAGGTCTCAGGACATTGTGCACATATGACCAGACTGATGATAACAACTGTAAGAGGAAGGAGGAAAAGGAAGAGAATAGAAATCAATGACTTACTGTACCAAGAAAGAACCAATTATTCAGCAAATCTGCTCTTGCTAATTCTGTCACACAACCTCATTCATTAAAGTTCCATCATTATTTGAATTAACTGTTGCTGTCACAGCAATAATATTCACAATCAGACACTCACATTCTGCAACTACATAGTTTCTATCAGACCCAATTTAGTGATGTCACCTGCAACTAATGAACTGGTTTGTAGTTTAATTACAGTGCTTACCAGATAATTTATTAGACAGCAATAAAGTTTAGATTTACTTCTCCTGCAAGGCTGCTGCATTATTAGATGTATACATGAAGCTGCATTTTGTTCTCAATTACACATGTATAAATCTTGAGAAACTCTACTGAAGTTAAAAGTTATTTTAAATTGACATGCAGCTACTTTGTATTTGAAAATCTGTAGCAAAGCACAGTTTTGTTCCATGGACGTGCATTACTTACAGCACTCCAGGTGGTTACTTTGATAATGATACAGAACATTTTTGTTTTGTTGAAATAAATGCCAATCCTGTTACAGAAAGTGCTTTTATAATAAGAAGTTAAATGAACTAAACATTTAGTGCAAAAAGCAGCATTCAGACAATTCCTGCTGTATAGTCAAAGATGATTACCTAAAAAGGAAAACTGCTCTCAAAAAGGTAAATTTAATTTGTCTCAAAACCAACTCAGTGAAATATTAAGAAGCAGAAGCTACCAAATAAAAATCTGAGATCAATTAACAGTGCTCATAGTAAAAAAAAAGGATTGATTTTTGCAAGCAGATAAGAATAAATAATAAAAAAAAAAAAAAAGGTAAAATAATGTTGCATTTATCATATTACAATATTATATGGTTTAGCTCTACATATGACTAAAAGGCTAGATAGGACCTAAACTTCAAATTTATTAAAGCCTGAACCTGACGGTTCCTGACGGAACCTGACGGTCCCTCCTGACTGAGCCTGACAAACTCAGTACTAACAGATAGAACTTCTTTTTTATTAATTTTTTTTTAATATAATATAGTGGTGGAATTTCATAGTTGCTTTGATCATATATAAGCATATAGTAGCACTCTTTCACATACCTGCCTTTTAACTAATCAGTGGCATTTAGTAATGAAGACTGTGATTCTGCTCTTATCTCAGTGATGAAAGTAGAGCAGGTGAACTACTGTAAAAGCAAGGAAAATCCTACATTAGCCTTACAGCCCCTCTTTGGGGTACCTGGCTTGGGAAAGCCATAGAAAAACTGCTTCACTTCTCGATCAGTTCTCTTCCAGTGGAATGGGGCTCAGAAAACCAACATTAAATTACATCGTGGGGAGACTGCCACTGGGGAGGCCACCTTCTACATGATTCTTAAATAATTCTGGCCTGTTCAATGGCACACCCAGTCATACAAAACAGATTCATATCTTCAGAGATTTTGCAAAATGTGGGCTCTGCTCCTAGGGATCCAGGTCTTGAGCAGATGCAGATTATGTAAACCCAAATTACTGAATTTCCCTGTGCATATATCCCATTTACACAAGAAAATACCAATGTTTCCTTTGTCTACTGCTAATACTTGTACATTTAGACTGTGAATCCTTTCAATCACAATGGCTTCTTGCTTCATTTCTGTAACAGACAAGCCACTAACTGACAGCAGAACAGGTAGATGCCACCAGTATAAAAGATTTCTAATTACAGAAATAGTAAAATGGGTTGTTCTGAATGCTGCATGACATTTTTTAACACTGAGAAAACAATAAAATACACTAATTTTAAAACTGTAGTCTTTTAAAAACATTACATATTCTTTCCTATGGTTTGCTTTTAGCTCTTAACTTCAATTTTTAATGAACAAGAGAATTTTGTCTAGAACACCCCATGAGGTCTCAAAGCCCACAGCAGTTTCCATCATATCAGTAACTTCAGTCCAAGCTGTGAAACTTTTGTCAGCAGAATGACTTTGAAGTTGCTGGATTTCTGTAAGAAGCATGGTTTTGACCTAAAACTGAAAAATTTTAGAAAGGATAAGATGAAGAAAAAACCAAATGGCATCCAACCTGTGCCCCAGACCTTGAAAGTTGAGTTTTATTTCTCAAACATTATCTTTCCTCTGAAACTGGCTTTCTCTTCAAACTAGAGTGACTTCAAATGGTCTGTGCGTCTGCCCACACAGCTGGCAAAGGGCTGACTGCCAGTTTAAGGTGCTACCTCTACACAGATTTTTATTCCACAGCATCCTGTATGTATTGAAATGCCAGTAAGGCCTTGGACAAAACAGAAGGAAAGGAAAATTACAGAATAGAGAATTCTAAAATACTTGGGGAGGACGGGGAGGTGGAAGGAAGTATGTAGGTATGAACACATTCACACAAATACACAAAATCAATACAAACTAATTTACATTTTAAAGCTGTAGCTGATAGGACACCAAGAAGATTTCTGTCCTGAGGTTTTAAGTCAGCTACTTAAGAGCCAGGGGCTCTTTGCCAAGTCAGATCCAAGTTCATATTTCTGATATATACAAAAGCTCAGGAGCCAAGCTCACCGGCAGAAGATGAAACATCTGCTACACACACATCTTCTTTCTGCATGTTCCCCAGGTCAAACTCCCTACCTTTTCAACCAAATTCCCAAAAACCTCCAATGTGAACACCATTTCTTGATGACATATAACAGTGGAAGGAGAATTAATAAAAGAAAAATAGATGAGAAAGAAAGAGATAAACAAGCGTGTAAGAAGGAGAACGAAACAGTTTGTTTTCACCTCTCAGTATCACTCACCCACCCACGTACACTGACAAAATGGCAAGGAAGGCACTAGCAGACCACTACATATTGCACTTGTCAAGAAACAGCCAGTCAAGTAAACCATGCCTCTCATATCTGTCTTGCATTAATATATTGATCATCTATGTGAAGTGACCACATTGCTTTAGTAGGCTCCAGTCACCAATGACCTGTGTTAAATCAGTTACAAAAGTTATCAAGATACTATTGACTTTTCTTTCCACATTGAAGTCAAATTCTTGCATTTTCTTTACCTAACTCCTCCACTTCCTCTACCTCTTCCTTTAAGCTGCTAACTTGTGGCATTTGTCACAGACAGAAAGCACACATTTGGAAATAAGATGCCTGGAAAAAGCTGTATAAAGCTGAAAGAGTTGCTCCACCATATCAAAATAGTCATACTAACAAATTACATAGGACAAACTAAAAGTGCATGGAAAGAAAGAAGCATCTTCCCAACACTGCCCCATTGGCATATACTTTACTGAGTCTCTGAGCTCTTTCAAACCTCTCTCTTAAGAGTGCAAGAAAGACTTGGGCAATGACACCTGTCACCTTCGATGCTGCACTGAGCCCAGTTCCCATTTCCTGCAGCATTCCAGCAGACCTCAGAAATATTACTGCTTACTGCCTCAGGCTAAACCAAATTACAGAATCTCTTGGTTTCAATTTCCTATTCCACCAAAAGTCCCCGGAGACACAGCTGTCACTGGACTCCTCAGTAATATCCATATTCAGGGTTAATATTAAGGGACAGTTAATATCCTTTCACTCATTTTTTACCTATCTGCAGTTTAAGCTTCACACAAAGCGGCAAAACCAAGAAACAGTCAAGTTCCACAAATTGAGTTAGAACTTGTTATCTAAAATATTTTGGTAATACAGAGATATCTATGACAAAAATATGTCAGCTTTCAAGATAAACAGGGAAAACAATTCAAGTAAGAAACTAAGATAAGCTTGTGCAGCTCTGGGTTTTTTGGCACCAGCCTGTTGACACATATGCAAGCTATATTTGAGTTACTTAAATATAAGATATTGGTCACTTTTAATATATCATATCCATAGTTTTTGTATTTCTATTTCATTGTGGTTTTTTTGGCCTGAACTGTTGGATTTGTTGTCATCTAAAATATAAAGCTATTTAGTCATAAACACTTAGCAGCAGCAGCAAAGACCCTGTTTAACTACTGCATAAAATCTCTATCTTGATTTCAGCCATATTGAATTTAACTAGTTTAATGAGAACTGCTTTCACCAGGAGGTAGCGTAATAACATTTCTCAGCCTGTAGGGAGAGATGGCAGCTGAACTGCTACATCACCATCAATACAGTCTTCTGCTTCTCTGATTTATGCTTTAAGGAAGCATCTTCTTTCACACAGCTCTACCTGTTAAATATTGTGCAAAAATGCCACTCATCTGGCTGAAAAAATAGGCAGCATAAGGCAGGCCTGCACTACAAAACCACTGATTTTAATTGAAGACACCAAATACCTCTTCAGAGGTTTGATTGTTTTAATTCAGCCCCTAGTTTTCATTCCCTCATAAAACAGACCAAGTCAAGCACAAAGCAACTCTGTAGCCCATTGTATTCTGCACGTTAACTCAGTCAGTTCAATAAAAGGACTCTGGCAAGCAAATTTATCAATACTTCAGCAAATCTGGAAGACCAGCACCAGAGGCATCAGCCCTTTTCCTTTTCCAGTTCTGTACACAAGTGCAATGTCATGGATCCAGTCGATGTGCACGCGCTCAGGAGTCACACAAGGCAATGGCCGGACCAGTCTAAGCAAGAAGAGGACTGGGGGTGTGGTCTTAGCCCAAACACCTTTTTAATCTCATTTTTAAACAAGTATCCTTTCCTATCTCCCCTCTGAAAATTGAAACAAACAAGTGTGCTTTTGCAGCTCTTGCCTGTTCCACAACCAAAATAAACACCCAAAACCACAAACCAGAACATTACTTACTGCCAAGCTCTGAACAAACACAGGAACAATGAAAGTAGATACACAATGATTGCTACTTTCTACTCACACCCTTCATATTAGATATCTGCCAAAAGTTACTTTATTTGCAAAGCTTGAAATTCTTGAAAAGCCAAAAGCACTTTGGAGACTTCCTACTTCTCAGAGTAGTGGATTACAGTATGTGCAATGGACTGACAAGTGAAAAAACAAACAAAAAATATACTATTTATGCTTACATAAGATCAAAAGCATATATAGTAAATATTTCTGACAATATCAGGGCTATTCCTG
>WAAG01001500.1:0-14537 GCA_013390105.1 Tichodroma muraria | reverse complement strand
TGTTCAAAGGACACTAAGACTTCCTACCTGTTTCTTTTTTGATAGGGCTGTTCAATAGCCAGGACCCATCTGCCACAATCTTTTCAGATTTGCAAGCCCCAAAACTGCTGTGCAACACATAAGAGAGCAGAAATTGTACTTTTGACTAATCTAGATACTGCTATTGTCATTATGTTTCAGATTCTAGTAATATACTTGCCAAAAAGTCATAGCCATGAATGATTTCTCCCACAGAACTATTGGTTGAAAAGTATCTCCAGACATCTCCTAGTCCAACCTCCCTCTCCAACCAGTGAATATTCCCAGTTATCAGCAAACCTTGGCCTTGTCTAGTCAAATCTTGGAAAGGGGGATTGAACAAGCTGATCTCCAGAGGTCACTTCCAGCTCCAACTGTTGTGTGATTCTGTGTAATAAACAGAATTCTCTGAATTTACTTCTGTAGGTCACATGTCCTAGGTCCCTGAATATCTTGAAAATTCACTGTTTCATGCTCTCCAATTTCCACACAAGCCCTTTTGAAACAGGAGAACAAAAACTGAACCCACTCTTGCAGAGGGGGATTCCCCATGACAAAGTAGAGGGGTACACTTCTTCCCCAGTCTGCAGACTATAATCCTCTGAACGAAACTTATTCATAATTTCTTTTATTTGCACTGAGAGCACGTTTTTGGCTCATATTCACCCAGGAGTCCACTCTACTGACCTTGCCACCAAGAATTTTAAGTCCTTTTCAGCAAGTCAATGTCCAGCTCATCATGTCTCAGCCTGTACTAATGAATGTAAATTCCCATCCTTGTTACAGACCTTTGTACGTCTTGATAAACTCCACCAGGTGTCTCTTGGCCTAGTTCTCAGATTTCACAGGGTCTCTCTAGGTTGGAACTCTGCAATTCATTGTGTTGGCCTCTGTCCCTAATACATGAATTCATTGAGAATGGTTTGTGTGTCACCACTAAGGCTCTTTCTGAGGACAATGAACAATGTGAACCCCAGTGTTGATGGACAGACTACAAGACTAGGAGTCTGGTTGTCACCATCTGCCAGCCAGACATTAAGCCACTGATGACTATCTTCCATGGTAGCCAGTCCAGACAGGTTCCTAGCAGTCCATTTGCCCTGCTCATACCTCCTGAACTGACAAATGAGAACACTGTGAGATACAGTGTCAAAAGCCTCACTGAAATCCATTCTCATTAAAATCACAGCTCTCCCCTTATGCACGTTGTCAATTATTTTTCTAAAGGCCACGGCCACGGGGTTGGTTAAGCAAGAGTTGCCCTTGATAAATCTGTGTTGACTGTTCCTAATTACTTTCTTGTCCCTCACAAGCTTGGAAGTGGGTTTCAATAGAATGTGCTCCACAATTTTCCCAGGAAGTGAATGGAGGATGACTGGTCTATAGATCCCTGGGTGCTCCACCTTGCCATTTTTGGAAACAGGCATTGAGTTAGACTTTTTCCACTTAAAAGACTTCCCCTGTTTGCCAGTCCTTCTCACAGATGCTGATAATAATATCACCATCTCATCCACAATCTCTGCCAACATCCTTACATAAATTCCTTATCTTCATAGATTGCAAGCTCAGCATCTCTAAGGAATCCCTAATATTAGAGTCCACTACTCTTTTCACCCCCCATTCTAAAACTCTGCTGATAAATATGGAGGTCTAGAAGAAGGTTTTGTTTACCAGTCTAAGTAAACACTGAGTACTTCAATATTTTCCACATTGTTCATTGTTATCCCCTCTAGCCATCAGTGCATCCCTACTTTTTCCTGAGTTTTGTTTTACAAATAACGTGATGGTAGAGACCCTTATTATACTGCTAAATGTGCCTTACACATCTTAGCTCCAGTCAGGCTCCAGCCTTCCTGGTTTTGTCCCCAAGTACCCATGCAATATTTTACCTCTTTTTTCCTCCCCATACCTTCTTCTACCTCTTGTATATTTTCTTTTTTTATTTCAGTTCAATAAGATTCTGCCTTCTTAGCCAAGCATAACTTCTGCCAAAATTCCCAGCCTTCCTGCACATGAATATGGTTAACTCACGAGATTTTGTAAGTTCTTGAAAAATCAGCCAGTCTTTCTTACTAGAGAATAAGTATGCACAACTTTAGCAGGAGACTACATGTATTGTGACTTGCCTTCATTTCCCTCAAATATTAAAAAAAACTTCTGTGAGTGGTAGAAACAATATTCTGTTTAATTACCCAATTAAACAGCTTTTCTTCTTAAAATAACAGCTGCACTATACTTCAAATAGGCATATGTTATAGCACCAGAAAGAGGTACTGTAATTATATGTAGGAAGAGGAAGGAGGGGTAGAGCGTATGTATATTCACTGACTATAGAAAATTCTTCCCATTCTTATCAGATTTGGATAGCGGAGGGTTTCCTCCTTGCCTTCCCTATTTCAGGGGCCACATCATCCCAAGAGTTAGTCTTTTATCCAGCTGCCCCTTGAGTCTTGAGTTATCTGAACCCCAAGAAAATCCCCCATGCCCTTGAAGGAAGAAACACACCTTTTCTTCAGTCCATGGGAAGACTTCCCATTCTTGCACCTGCACGAAGCCTCTCTCCACTTCTCCCCACAGCTGGTGCAGTGTTGCAGCCCAGGCTGTCTGCCTGCCTGTGTAACACTTGGCATGCTGCAACTGACTTCTGCTTCCCTGTTCCAGAGAGAAATCCACCTCAGCAGATCTTGTAGGGCCAACTTGGTCCAACTGCCACCTGCCTCCCTTTGCTCACAGCAATATTCCAGACCCAGCAAACACCTCCATAGCTATGCAATTGCACCTTAACCTTAGCTAAGGAGCAATGGCCATTGCTTCAGTATTAAGAGTAAAATCTTTATTCTGCCTTAATTTAGAACTGGAAAATTAATTCCTGAATATTCCAAAGCAGCTGGGTTGGCTATTGTTTTCACCCTCTACACAGTGCTCTTGTAGACGTTGAAAACAAACATAACAAGCAGAAGATGTAAGATAAATGAGTATTTGTGAGAGGCAAGGACTACAATTTCCTGCCAAAATAATAAAGCAATCATTTTGTGGTGGTGGGATTACAGCAGGATAATTAAACACCCACTTTACATGCCTGATCTCTGCAGTTATTGAGAGAGAGATTTGAGGGAGAACAGTTAGCTGATCCTTATTGTCACCTGGAACATGATGGTTTAAGCGGCATACGCAGCAAGGGAGAAAGTATGATGCAGCTGAGAAGCATGGAAGGTGAAATCACTTTGGTTTAGAGAAGGAATTATTTGTACTGCCTGAGAGATGTCTCTGATCTTCTATTTTGAATCACAAGAAACCATCTTGATAGCAAAAAATAGACCAACTCTGTCGTTTTGGCAAGGCTAAGAGAGTAGACGGGCCAATGTTTAATATTATCTAAGATGGGATAACATTTTCATACTTAGGGAATTTGAAGTATTTGAAGGTAAAGAGTTGTTAGCTGGTGTCAGCATGAAACTGGAAACATATCGTAGAGAAAAATGTGATTTTTATCTGCTACGGTTAACAGGTTAACAGTGTGAGGTGAATTTGCATTTATATTAGCAGCACTTTTCCAAATAGAGATCATAAGAAACTAGTAAGAAAAGTCATGAGGGAGGTATGAAGACTGGTCAGGGAAAATGGATTAATAATAGGTAGTAAGTGGGCCCCAGAAGGATCATAACAAATGATAAAGGATTCTCCAGACAGAATATGATGGATGAGGTTGCCTGGAGCTATTTTCTATTTAACATTTATATTAGTGATTTAGAAATTGATTTGATATGGAGTGCATCAAAAATTATAGATGACAAAAGCAGGAGGACTTTTAAAGCCAATACTTGGAGCATATGAAGGGTTTACAAAAGAATTTAATGAGGATGTAAAACCAAGCTGGCATGTGGAATTTAATGTTGCTACATGGAAGAGGTATGCTCAGAGAGACTGAAATATGCCTCTGGTTTTGTACCTTGAAAGGTGCTGTTCATGAAGAACAGAATTCACAAGAGGGTTCCTTAGACTTTTGTGATTATTTTAGTCTTGCTGAAGTTCCCTGAATGGTGGCAAATATTCCTTTTAACACCCCTCTGCAGCACTTATTTAGGTGATTATTTTCATCCTCATCTCAGTCTTATGTCGTTGCTGGATGTTGTACAAGAAATATCATTTTTATATGAATCATGCTTTTTAAGCACTCACACCTACTATGCCCAAACGTATATCAAGAAAATATCATAAAAGACTACTATTTTAAATGCTTTGGGTTTAGAGAGTGAGAATATAGAGAGGAATTATGACAGATGCTGTAGAAGAAAACTGTCAAGTTTGCTCACTCCAATGAGGAAATGAGATCCTCTTTCTGACTCGTTGATTTGGTAGGATATATATTAACTCTATTTTTATGATGAAGTGTTGCTTTAGGGGGAAGCTAGTCATAACAGCTTACTGTGCCACAAAATTGCAGGGCTTTCTTGCTTTAGAAGAATTATGTGTCCCAGTACAAAATACCTAGTAACAGAGCTGAATATAGTGGTTTATTTTGCCAACATTAAAATTTATCTAAAGGCACTTCAGAAAACTTGACTTCCTATGATACATTTTGTCCAAACTGTAGGATTCTCAGAACATCTGGGCATTGTGACTGCAACTCTTAAGAAAACAAGCCCTATTACAAAGCTTATTAGTTATCACATCCTGGCCGTGATAAAACTTTTGCATGAACTGACAAAAATAAAGATTGAAATGAGACTGAGTCAAATTCCAAAGTATGACAATAAGGAAGGCTGTACAGGACTAGACAAAGACCAGGCTAAGAATCCTAATTTAACTGACAATGGCCCACAAGGACATTGGAGAGCAAAGCAGATCTGAATTGCTTCAGATTCCATGGCAAATACTTCAGTTCAAATACGTCCTCAGTCATAATTAATATTTTTTAACTGGCGCCTCTTCAGAGCTTACTATATTCCTTCTGGATGAATAGACTAGAACAAAATATTTCAGTGGGAAAGAACCAACAACTATCTGAACAATTCAAGGTTGACCAGAAGTTAAAGGTGGTTATTAAGGGCATTGTCCAAATGCCTCCTAGACACTGTCAGGCTTACTTCATCAACCATCTTCTTGGTAAAGAAATGCTTCCTAATGTCTGGTCTAAGCATCCTCTGCTGCCATTCTGGAGCATCCCCATCCAGTGTCCTGCCAGTGTATTCCAAGGAGAAGAGATCAGCATCTCCTTTACCACGCCCCCTGCTCAGGAAACTTTATAGAGCAACTGTCAGAAATGGTGGTAAATCCTCTGTGATAATGTATTTAAGAAGAAAAAAAGTAATGTTGCAGATGTAATTGTGGCCAGAGGAGAGGGGATTGAGAACATGTGAGAGGAATGTGAGAGCTCTGCAGATATCAGGTCAGTGGAGAAGGAGGGGCAGGAGGTGCTCCAGGTGCCAGAGCTGAGATTCCTCTGCAGTCTGTGGTGCAGCCCATGATGAAACACCTGAGCCCCTGCAGCACACAGAGGTCAACAGGGATGCAGAGATCCACCTGCAGGATGTGGAGGACATCCACAGTAGAGCAGGTGGAGGCCTGAAAGAAGCTGTGACCCCATGGGAGGCCCATGCTGAAGCAGAGTCCTGCAGGGATCCGCAGACCCGTGGGGATAGGAGCCCATATTGGAGGAGTTTCCTGGTAGGACCTGTGATCCTATGGCAGACCCACACTGGAGCAACCTGCTCTTGAAGTTCTTGCACTCCATGAAAGAGTGACCCACACTGGAGTAGTTTGTGGAGAACTGCTGCTGTGGCACGTACACATACTGGAGAAGTTTGTGGAGAACTCTCCAGTGTAAGGGACCCCACTCTGGAGAAGGGGAAGGACTTCTCTACCAGAGAAGTGGCAGAAACAACCTGTGGTAAATTGACTGTAACCCAAATTCCTGTCTCCCTGTGCTGCTGGAGGAGAGGAAGGAGAGCTGAGAAGGAGGGAGAAGTGGTGGGAAGGTGTTTTTAAGGTCTAATTTTACTTCTCTTTATCCAGCTCTGATTTTGTTGGTAATAAATTTAAATAATATCTCTAACAGACTGAAGTCTGTTTTACCTGTGACAGTATTTGATGAGTGATCTCTCTCAGTTCTTATCTTAACTCCTGAACCCTTTGCTATATCTTCACTCCCCTGTCCAGCTGCTGAGGGGAGTGACAGGGTCAGCCTACTACACCAGTTCCAAAGGGAACAAGCACAGTGGCTTGTAATCACATCTAAAAGTTCTCTTTTCCATATATTACTATTCCTTAATCAAGGATCTGACATAGAGATCTCAAATCAGAATTACTGGTTCCCAGTGGAACAGGACTGAAATTGATATTTACGAGTTCAGATAAAATTTACAGTATCTCCAGAGATTTGCAGAACCTACAGCTCTGATGGCAAGTGGGTTTAGAGATCTCTTTTTCTCTGCAGGGCACATTGTAGGTATTTATGCTTTGTAAAGGCCCATGGAGTATTCTTCTTCCTCTTCATTTAGACACCTTTAAATATTAATTCCATTGTTTTCCCCTTGTTTTTATATCTGAAATTCAGTTAATAGTGTGCTATACTGGTGACTCTTTCTGAATTGGGTTTTATAAGTTGTTTCAGAGCTGTCTTCTATCATGTTTCCCCAAGCACAGGCAAGGAGGAATTATAAATTCATTTATGCTAAGCAATGCTTTCCTGCTCAAATAGCACCCACAGTTTTTTCGTGAATACAGGCAGAATATGGTAATACTCAATGTAGGAGAGGGATTCTTGTGCCAGTCACGTACCAGCTTGCAAGAAAGGAGAGAAACCTTGCTTCTTCCTTCCACACAAATGCTGGTGCATCAGGATGGTGGCAGCACAGTTTTTTCCATCAGCATTGAAAAAAACTTGGATTTACTCTTCCTCTTGTATGTCTTGAGAAGCACTTCACGGTGCCATCACAGTTTACCAATTACCCACAGTTTACACTTTCCCTTTCTCTTCCAGCTCACCCAAAATTCAGAGTGCCTCCTCCACCTGGGGTTACCTCAGAGAGCTACAAAATATCTCTAAGCAGATAGATCACACTGAGTTTGACAGACATGAATTTCTACTTTTCTTGGGGGGAGCTAAAAGTTCATGCAAAAATGAGGAACTAAACCCATACTTTAAAAATGAAGTAAAATGTCTATTTTATAATGCACACTGACTTCTTTCCAACCAAGCATAAAATCTTTTTAAAGCTGATTTCTGTTCTATATTTTCAGTGTCAGTGGTGATAATGCAGCATTCAAAGAAAAGAAGTGATAGACTAGAAATTTTTTTTGATTGTTTTTAGAGAAAAATAAGGCCAAACTGAAAATTCATGTATAATTTAACAAAAAGGAAGAAGAAGGGGAAAAGGCATATTAAAACCAGAAAAAACTGTCATGAGTATTAAATGGTGTATAAGTTAATGCATCATCTTTAATCATAGTGTGGATGATGGGACTAAAGCAGAAACATGGAACATGAAAAAAGAATGTTAATTGAAAAAGGGAACAAAATCTTTAATCAAAGAATAAGAAACTTGTAAATTACAAGATTAAAAATAATAACAACAACAAAAATCAGAAGTGCCAGAGTTGCCTTGGAAGCGATTATAGTTACCATCCTGGAAGATTGTGCAACAATCAGCCTCCAATCTACTTAATGGGCTTAAAGGTCATTTCTCACCCTCAACAATTCTTCATTATTCACTTCAGACACAATACAAAAATCACTGGAATGTTTGACTATTACCTGCTGAGGCATAAATGCTTCATTTCTGGTAGGGTTTTTAGATAATACAGAGAGTTTTTATATAACTGATTTACATATAAATGTGTCTGTATATTGGGCTCAATGGGAAATTCGGAGGGAAAAAACCTTTTGTTCATCATTATGTTTTAAAAGTGGAAGAGGAATGAGGGAAAAATGAAGACAGAAAAAGATGAAGGGAGGCATGAAAGTTTCTTTCATACCTATTCTATCACTGTAAACAGTGAAATCCAGAGAGGGTCCATTCCCTTCCACCTCTGAGCAGGCCTTGGCACCAAATCCTAAACTTAAACTCAAATTCTCAAGTTTGTTTCTGGCTTTGGAACATATAAAACCTTCTCACAAGCCTTAAACATGTCTCAAACTTTTGTCTCTAAACCCAGATTTGAACATAAGCTTGTCCCTACTGCAGAGATACAGCTCCCAAAAAATGTCTTCACTGTTTTCAAGATTTCTTTTGAGGTACTGTGGCAAATGAAGATAAAACATTAGACTCCTACACATGCTTACACCCATTAGGGAACTAAGAAACCAAAACACTTATTTATCCATATACTTACTTTGGAGACTGGCTGACAACACATTGTATCTCACTTGCTGAGATAGTTACTACAGATGCAAATGCAGAAACCAACGAGTGACCTAGGAGATGAGTGGAAGCCTTGGGTAGGTGTAATCACTTCTGTAAAGGAAAATAATTTTTTTTTTCATAAATGCAATAATAGCAAAAGGAGGGGCAAGGAAAACCAAACCTCCGTTCTTTATTGAACATGATGGGGAATACAGTCACTAAAGACAAAGAAGAAGCTGAGGTACTTAACATCTTCATTTCCTTTCAAAAAGAAAGGCTTCAAGACAAGTTGCCCTCAGGACAGCTGACCTGCTCAGCTAATAGGTGATGTCAGGGAGCAGAACAGCCCCCCTGTCATCCAGGAGGAAGCAGATAGAGACCAGCTGAGTCACACAGATGCTCACAAGTCTATAGGACCAGATGGAATTCATTCTAGGGTGATGAGGGAGCTGGCAGAGGAGCTCAACAAGACGCTCTCCATGATTTATCCTCAGTCCTGGCTGGCTGAGGAGATCCCAGATGATTGGAAGCTTACCAATGTGGCAGTCATCCATAAGAGGGATGGAAGGAGAATCTGGGAAAGGCCTACAGGCCTGTCAGCCTGACCTCAGTGCACAGCAAAGTTATGGAACAGACCATCCTGACTGCAATCGCACAGCACTTATAGGATGGCCAGGGTATCAGGCCCAGCCAGTGTGGGTTTAGGAGGGGTAGGTCGTGTTTGACCAACCTGGTCTCCTTTTATGACCAAGTGACCTGCCTGGGGGATGTGGGAAGGGCTGTGGATGTTGTCTATTTGGACTTCAGCAGGGACTTTGACGCTGTCTCCCACAGCACACTCCTGGAAAAGCCCGTGGCTTGGACAGGAGCTCTCTCTGCTGGGTTAGGATCTGGCTGGATGGCCGGGCCCAGAGAGCGGTGGTGAGCAGTGCTGCATCCAGCTGGTGGCCAGTGACCAGTGGTGTCCCCCAGGGCTCTGTGCTGGGGCCAGTCCTGTTTAACACCTTTTTTGATGATCTGGACAAGGGGATTGAGTGTACTATTATCAAATTTGCAGATGATACCAAGTTGGGAGCAAGTGTTGATCTGCTGGAGTGTAGGAGGGCTCTGCAGAGGGATTCAACAGGCTGGGTTTATGGGCTGAGTCCAACAGTATCAGGTTTAACAAGTCCAAGTGCCAGGTCCTTCATTTTGGCCACAGCTTCCTGCAGCACCATAGGCTGGGTACAGAATGGCTGGACAGTGCCCAGGCAGAAAGGGCCCTGGGGGTGCTGGTCCACAGCCGGATGAACACGAGCCAGCTCTGTGCCCTGTGGCCACAAAGGCCAATGGCATCCTGGCCTGGATCAGGAATAGTATATCCAGCAGGACCAGGGCAGGGATTCTTCACCTGTATTCAGCACTGGTTAGGCTGCAGCTTGAGTCCTGTGTGTATTTCTGGGCCCCCCAAATTAGGAAGGATGTTGAACTGCTGGAGCATGTCCAGAGCAGGGCAAAAAGGCTGGTGACGGGTCTGGAGCACAGATCTCGAGGAGTGGCTGAGGGTGCTGGCAGTATTTAGCCTAGAGATGACAAGGCTCAGGAGAGACCTCATCACTCTCTACAGCTCTGTGAAAGGAGATGGTAGCCAGGTGAGAGTCAGTCTCTTCTCCCAGGCAACCAGTGACAGGACAAGAGGACACAGTCTTAAACTGCACCAGAAGTTTAAGTCGGACGTAGAAAGTTCTTCACAATAAAGGTGATTGGGCATTGGAATGGGCTGCCCAGAGAAGTGGAAGAGTTACCGTTTCTGGAAGTGTTCACGAAAAGACTGGATGTGGCACTTGGTGCCAGTTGACAACATGATGTTCGGTCGTAGATTGGACTGTCAAGCTTGCATGCTTTCATGTCGGAATAACAGCTCGTGACACACTAGATTTCCTTTACTTCACTCCCTCAAGTAATCCTTCTATTGGATGAAATTCTTATCAAAGTTCCTATGCATAGATTAAGTTGTATAAGTCGGAATCTTTGCCATGAAGAACTATGAACATATTGTAGCTGCATTTATTATTTTGTCTATTTTGGCTTTATTTACTGATAAAACTATCTTTTCCCTTTGATTTGCATAAAGTGCCAATGGCAATATTTTGTTTTATACTGGTAACCTGCAGTTTGAGAATGTGCTGTTTGATTTCCTTAGGAACTGTGGAAGCTGATGTCTTTTTAAGTCCCAGACAGCAGTAAAATAATAATATTTAATGGTGTTATTTATTTTGTCTGAGACATCAAATGACAGAGATAGTTTTTTGTATTATTATTAGACATACAAATGAAAATGCTTTTCCTTATATTTGTATAAAGCATTCTTTTTTCTGCTGTAATTGCCAGCTTACATTGACTCTTTAGTAGTGAGCTCATTTGGCATTTGTATTATCTCCTACTTATTGATAAAGATGGCTTTACATAATTGTGAAGGATTCAAGATCAGGTGGAACATTGTGTTTAAGTAATAAGAATAAATATACATAATTCTGTTTAAGTCATGTGCGTGACAGTGCACTTCATTTCATGAGACAGGAGCGAAACAAAGTGTATTAACAAAATTCATTGGCAAAGCAGGAAGAGGGGAAATCTGGCATAGGGGGGCTGTCCTACTCTGGGCACAGCTGAGCAGTGTCTGCCTGCTACAGGAGGTGAGTCACTGCCTGGAGAGGAATGAGGGAGAAGGCAGGGAATTGAGTGGAAGCACAGAGAGCCTTCTCCTGAAAACCCAGCTAGGAAAAGTCTCCAGATTGCCACCCACTGTGGACAATATTTATTTTACCCTCTTTGTGGGCTTGTGTACCTAGAGGAGACCTGCATGTTAGCCTCAGTGCATAACTAGCTGTTGAAAGGAGACTGAGGAAGGTAAGATGAATCCAAGAGTCCTATCAATTTTGTGCAAGGTCTGTGAGCTGGTCACAGGGCTCAGCCTAGCTCTGCTTCACAGTCTGATGCCACAGACCAGGCCACCACTATCAGGGTTGCCTTATGCCAATGATCAAATCGGTGGGGTTGGGTTTAAAAACAAAAGCTGGATTTATTTACAGAGCAGGAGCAATGCACCTCACAGAGCTGTCAGTGACAAGTGACAAGCTGGTCACTGTACAACCTTCCCCTTTGGGCAGCAGCAGCAGTATGTGTCACCACTAGCCATGCAAAGTCAGCTCCCTTTGTACTGTAAATTCTCTTTACTGTAGATTTACGGGACTGTTCCAGCTCTCTGGTCCAAATGAATAAGACACGCAAGGTCATGTTTTTCCTTTATTTGAAAAAGTTAAGGACCATGAGAACTCAAGTGCTCCTTTTCTGTTTTTAACTGAGCTGATTTAATCTTACTGTCAGATAAAATCCATATGAAATGCTTCTACCCAGACAGTGGTTTAAATTGGAAATTATTCTCCTAGCACTGTAGTTTCTTCAGCAGAGTTTCAGAGGATTTGATGGATCAGACCACAGCCTTTTATCAGATGACATTTTCTGCATTTGACTTGCCAGCTGATAAATCCCTGCAGTACTTCCTTCAAGAGAAATGAAAGTTGATTGCTCCCCCCATTGCCTTCACACAGCCCCCCTTTCCTTCTCCAGAAAAGCAATGTCATCTTGATTGATGAAAGTATCACTTAATCCTCCATCTCTCTAAGGTTTGCACAAGCTGTCCCCTTTTAAAACAAATATTGCTAATTTAGCATTTATTGAAGTAGCAGTTCAAACACTACAAAATTCATAAAGCACTAAATTGCAACATCTTTTCTTCTTTAAGGAAATGAAGTTGTGTCAAAAGACTTGGCACTACATACATTATGTGCAGTTTAAAGAATGTTTTCTAAATCTTTAGGGAGTGCTATGCTTATAATATACTTTAAATATTCTATTTCGTTACGGGAGGATAGTGCTTTATACTTGGCAGAATGGACTTTTTCACAGAGGAAATAAGGAAACCGATAATAGATGTTCACATGAGGATGTCAGGGGAAAATGTTTGATACTTAAAATACCAGACACTAACTATGAGGTATTTAGCCAGATGGGACAATTACATAAATTTACTGAATTTGGTTGTAAAACTAAACAAGTTTATATCTTAAGGTACAGAGTGTTCCCATCCCATATGCAGTCCCATGAAATCAATAGGGGTTCTCCTATCATTTCAGGCCTTCAAGATGACCTCTTCTGTGATCAGTTTGGTGGTTGTTGTGAACTGCTTTCTACTTAAAAGCAGCTCTCACAATCTTGTTCTTGCAGGTTTTGCTCCCAGCAACCTGGTGATGTTTAAAATTATTGCGGTAGTGGCAATTAAATAAAAACATCTGAGTGGTTCCAAGTTATTGCAAAACTCTAGTCCCATAGAATCATTTCCTGCTTCACCAGACATAAACCACTTATTTTTCTGTAGACATCTTCAAAGGGAAATGCTGAAACTTATTAAATAAACCATATTATTGCTTAGGATAAATTAGCAGATGGCTTAATGATATGCACTAGTAATTGCTACTGCTTGCACATATTTGATTATACTTTATTATCATAATTGTGTTTAAAATACATCATAGCCATTGATATTTTGTGTTATGTTTATAATTGGTTAACAATTTCCCTGAGAATTATGTGTTTTGCAGGGATTGCTATCTTGTTATGTTCTATGTCAAAAGGAATTTTAGGCAGCTTTTTTCATCCTGGTTAAATAAAGATATATTCAAAGTATAGATTAAGGATATCTATATGCAGTGGTTATAATGATCATTTTGAACCAGTTTAGTCCATCACATTTTCATAAAATTAATTCATGAGTGTTTGCAAATGATAATCATCCTCTTGTCTGACTAGTTTTATTGAAAATGAATATTGCAGTAATGTCATTTTTCAAGTCTTCAGACACAGCCTCAGTGTTCCATATTGGTTCACACTGTGAATGAATCTCAGTGCCTAAAAATACCTTTATGGTGTTAAGGGAGGATTGGAAATGATGATGACACTTCATTTCTTACAATAAGTTAATCTGCCTTTGGGTCCAGGACAAATATATTTTTTCAGTGATAAAAATACAACAATCCAATTCAGTAATTCAGTTTTATGTACACACACACACATGCAAAAAAAAACCAAAACCAAGAACAAACAAAAAACCCCCAACACCAAACACTCCAAAACAGTATATTAAAGGTCTAAACTCCAAAAGATAAGATTTACAAGAAAGATTTCTGTCCTTAACTCATGCCATTGTGTAGCATGAATTGTACAAAAACAAATGCTGCTCTCCAACTTTTCTTAAAATTCTTTTTAAAGCTAACCAAAGAGTGAATAAGGAAAAACTAGTCATTTATTAATCTTTTGAAGCTGTTTGAATTTTTTTTACAGCTCTTCAAAAAGTTATTAAGGAAAGTTGATAACCATTATGTCACAGGTTTCATTATTTCTATTAAGAAACAAAAGCAACCAAAGAGTAAGGAAATAGAAAAAAGACATACAAGTCAATTCTCATTAGAAAAACAAGGAGGCTAAGTACTGTACGTCTAAATAACTCAGTGATCCATAAAATTGAATGAACATGAAGAATAAAATGTTAACTCTTCCAGACACGTTTTGATTTCTACCATGAGACAGAAGGCCAAAGCCAACAAATTATTTGGACTTCTGTTACTTTCTTATTCACAAAGAAGAATCATAATCAATGCGAAAAGATTTACAGCTCTCCCCTGTGTGTGAGCCTGGATGTGGACAAGGTCTATGATTGGAAAACCCCTTGAATTTCAGAGGCAGAGGACAAATGTCTCTGGTTTAAAAAAATATGTCATAGTTTTACAGTAATGACTAATGAGAACTGTGATTCTACTTCATTGTTTATTACTGCCAGGCTGTTTTCCCAGTCATATAGAGATCATCACCTCAAAGGTGTTCAATTCACAAACATCTGTAAGCCCATTCCAGGATTTCAGTTGCAAGTAAGGTTAAGTTTATGTAGCTGATTTCAATTTTGAAATAAATTAATTTGGATTTAACGCTTTAAAGCACATACTGTGTCTCAGAGAGTCATACAACTTTAGAAAAAAAATTCTCTGTATAAACAGATTATTTCTATAAATAATTATAGAAATTAGGAGGATCATGGGTTTTCTTTGTTTTTCCCCATCTATACACTTCTAATCAGGTTAT
>WAAG01001489.1:2308-12498 GCA_013390105.1 Tichodroma muraria | reverse complement strand
GATATTTCCCGTGAACCACTTTGACCCTAAGATTCCTGTTGCCTGTGTAGTCTCCATTTTCTGATTCTGAATTAAATTTCTTTTCCTGAAGCACAGTCCTTTGCTGAACTTCTGCTTGATTTTTGGACTGTCTCTCTCATGTGTATTATGAGTATTCTGAGTTCCCATTTATGCACACTTCCAGTCCTCCCAATATAGCAGCAAACCATTGACTGTTATACACTGAGGTTATTCTTTTAGCTGACTTTTCTGAACACCTGTTTTCCTAGTTCTTATTTCCATGGCTTTGTTTGTGAGACTGTTGCACAGGAGAACATCAAAAATATTGCTGAAGTCAACATCTATTACAGCTCCAAACTCACACTGAACTACTAAACTGGTTATACAGTCAGAAGAGATAATAACATGGAATTGACATGTTTTTTCCCTGTGAAGTTGATCTTGACTATTTCTAATAATTTCTTCCACCTAAAATTACATTGTCTCTACTGTGTTTTCAGTTATCTTTGTTAGCTGCTTCATCTGTAACTTTGCTAGTCCTTGTTTCATCATGTTGTGGTTCTACTCAACGCACATCTCTCTGTCCTTCTGCCAGTCCCTCTCTTTTTGTTTTTACACTCCTCAACCTTTTTTTTTCCTCATACCTTTATGGTTTTTTTACCCAAATCTTTTGTGAAACCACACCTAGAACATGTATTGGATTTATCCTTCTCTAGTTTTCCAGATTATCCTATTTCTTTTTGTTGTCAAAAGCTCTCACTAATGACTCAGAAATTGTTCAGCTAATTTCCTAAAGCTGTGTGAAATCCTTTGACTACTACTTTTGAATGTTATTCTCTTAACTATTTTTCCCCCCTTGGCATGTTGTAGTGAGAGTTTTCCAAGTTTAACACTCTCAGTAGCAACAAATGCTCAATGTCCCAGTGGTTATGTTGGCTAAAACAATTTTAGGGAAATTCCCTCCCGTAGCTCTCCCATGTGGCTAGCAATACAGAGACTATAAATATAGCCAAACCACAAGCATTTTTACCACTTTAGCTGATTTATGCAACATGATGGTGAAAATGTCATCAGGCAATCCCTGCACTACCATTCCTGTCTTTGTTTTTAAAGTTGTGATTTTCAGGTAAGTGCCTCTGATAACTTTGGCATAATAGTCTAGAAATCACAGTGAACACAATCAATTTTACAAACTAGTGAGGCCACCTTTTTTAATGCCATGTGAAAATAAATATGGAATAATAAACATGTTTTTTCTTTTATTTAATGCACAATATACACATCCATTTCATCTGCTGGTCCATGAGGATTCACAGCATTCCAGATGATAGGTCTGAACTAATTTTCCAGTAGTTCCATTCTAAGACAACTGGAACACATACATTTTCTTCCTATATCTGTTGTTTTGAAATACAATTTGGATAGAGAACTTCTTACTAAAACTCTTGAGATCACAAATTATAACGGGAAAATTCCGATTAAGGTACTTTCTTACGAGAAAATAAAATCTATGAAGAATCTGCATTTCTGTACTTTTACATACCAATATTTCTGTATTTTTACATAGCAATATTTAATGAAGCTGGAGGATAGCTGGAGGATAAAGAATTAATAGCCCCGAAAGAAAAATCATATCTCTAAATGCAAATATTGTCCCTAAAACGGGAACCTTCCCTCTTCCAAAACCCCACACTTGCTGCCATGCTGGAAATTGCTGCCAGAGCTCAAAACAGCCACTTGAATGAGGGAGAAGTATTTTAGTTTCAGTACATAAAAACGGCCTCGAAGTGTCACTAGAGAGCTATCGATAATCTGTTTCAAGCTACATTTCAAGGTTTTGGGGCTGCTTGATTTTTCACTCTAGAGTCACTTCTAACTTAATCATTGTTATTGCTTGCATTGCCCGTCAATATGTGGCCATAAAAATGCCCTGGCCATTTGCACATGGATGGCAAGGTTTTCAGTATCACAGTTCCACTTTTATGAAGGCAAAGAGCATGAAGTGAAAAAAGAAACTTGCAAATACCAGATCTTTAGGGGGGTGGGAAGAAAGAGGAAGTTGGTAATTTATTCCCTCTCCCTTCATAATCTTGACCAAGACAAATAGAAATGTGATTCTAACAATGGTAGGAAGTGAAGCAGCCTAACCTTTCTGCATTTAGCCTGGAAGCTTTTTCAGAGTAGAGACTGTCTCTCATAGATGTTTACACACAGTGCCTGGCACAAACAAGACGCATATTTAATCTTGGCCTTTAGAGTCCATATCACAGAATAAATGTTTCCTAGTAGTAGCAGTCTTACAGAAATGAACCTTTGTTTACCTTGCTGTTCAGAAGCCATCCTTGGCCGTGCTCCTCCTGCAGGATTCCTGTCCAGCTGCCCACGTCACTGTCATCTGCAATTTGATTGCTTTTGATATGGCAGATTCTAATGTAAGGAAGCCTGCAGCATGGAATGTTTTTAAATGTCCAGTTTCTTGCAAATAGTGCATTTCTTACACGTATGTTGCTTCACTCAAGTGCTGCTGGGAAGGTCTGGTGTTCAGCACCCTTTTACAATCTTGCTGTAAACTTTTGTGGCTTGTCTGAAGAGTTACACTACAAGTGCCCTCATTCTATCTTTGTCACAAAAGATGAAGAGTGTATTATTTCTCCTAAAATCCTCAGGAACAACTCAGCACTTCGATCTTCTGTATCTCTGTGACAAAGCCACGCAGAATGTTTCCCCAGCAATTGCTTTTGTAGTTAAACCTGGCATACCTGCCATGAAGCGTTTAAGAGTAGGGAAACTTCAGAAGCACTAGTTTGCTTCTACTTCTATATATCCACAGATTACTAAAATAATGACTATCATAACGTATGCAATAACAACAAGATGCAAGTTAAGGCCCTAAAGCCTCTTTAGATTAGATTAGGTTAGATTAGATTTGCACTGGCATTTAAATAGAGAACAGTTGGCTTTGAGTCTCTGTTAAAGTTGATTGTCTTATTATAACATCACTTGAAAGGTATTTTTGGCTCAATTTATAATACCAGCAGAAGGTTCATGATCTGGAAATTACAATTTTCTGTGAAAGCAACACAAAGGCAAAAAATTCACCAGATTAACACAGCATTCAGCAGATAGCAATGATGACCAAGCACATGGAAAATAGCAAACTATTCTGATGACTTATCCAGAGGAGTTTGTAAATACACTTCTGCATCACTTCAATGTATAAGCTTGTTAAGCATTAGAAAGACTCCATGTGATGGAGGCAGAGGAAAAGCTGGGACTGATGAACCTCCAGGGTATGAACTCTCACACATATAACAATGAGGCTGAGTTTCCAGCAGCATTCCATTTTTGTTATTTGTAACAGCAACACGTGAAAGTGCTCCTGTCCGTTTTGCCAGTACAGCCCTGTGGGTCTTCAGCCTCTTAATTCAGGCACACACAGTACTTTCTGGTACCTTTATTGCACATCATTTCTTGCGGATTCCAGGTGGATGCTGCATAGAAGAATCAAATGTATTTCTCTTATCATTAGCAGCATTTATGGGGGAATTTCATAAGTGCGTTGCATAGTTTAACAAACTTTGGGAAGCACTGATTTTGGCCTCATTCTAGTGTCACCAAGATACATAAAAGGGAAGTTATCTAATTTAGCATACATATGACATTGTTTCTCCATGTGAACATTAACTTATAAAGTTATTAAACAGCAGAATAAAATACCATAACAATTTTCAAATATACCTGCATAAGAACATCCAGGAGAAAGAATTCAGAGAAATTTTGGAATTATTCTCGCTCCACTGCTTTGAATTATCTTCCTGGATATTTATTAGAAAGCCAAAATATATGTAGGATATGCAAAAATAGTACTGAGGGAAAAATAAAAAAGATCATGTTCCTTCCTGTGTTCTGAGCACCAGTCCATGATTTCTGTCATTTTGTTAAATTACCAAGAGAAGATATATTTGCTGCTCAGTCTCCTCAGAGGAGGTAAGTCCTCTGAGCTATATCTGCTAAGTTTGCTTTAACAAACTCCTAAACTGCAGTGTGGGACTTGTGAGTGGCCTAATAGATTCATTCCTGAAAAATGTTACCTTCACCAATTAATTTTGGATTTGGTTTCATTGGTAGTGTTTGAAAGGAACACAGATCTGCACTCCAGTAGAAACTGTGTCTCTCTTAAGTAAATGATATTTTTTTAAAGACAGAAAGAGGGTACTTTAAACCTATGACAGCCTTGTTTCAGGGGGCTAATAAAAACAGTTTCTTCCTTTAGTTCCTAAAGCTTGGGGATTGGTTTCTTTTTTTCTCTTGGTTCCCTTTGTCGAGGCCCTGCCTATGCAGGTCTTAACTCGTTTGAAATGGTTCTTTTCCAGTGAGAATGAATGGGTTTTGCTTCCTTCAAACAGCAGGTGACCCTTGTAGGCATGACTTATTGTGTCATCAAATTAATTTTAAGTACTCAGGTGGTTCTCCATATCAAACTTCAGAGAAATAACTACTCTAGTATAGGCTAGAATAGAAGCTTTTGCAGCTATTAGAGCTACCCAGCAAGAGCAACTTATTTAACCAAGAGATCCATAGGTATTTTTCTCTTTTTTTGGAAACTAAGGTGTGAACTTCAGGAGAAAGAGTCTAGTTTGTACTGTATCTAAAAATAAATCTCAAGTCACTATGATCTCTGCAAAGAGCAACTATCAAATACTTTATTACAAACAGTATCAGCTGTGGTCTTGGAAAGTACTCCAAAAGGTGACATTGCTTGGCTCAAAACATTCCCTCTCCAGCACTCTTCTAGTGCAGGTTATCACATACATGGCCACAGGAACTATCCTAAGAATCCTAACTCCTGGAATATTTGCTACTTGGTGACAAAAATGCATACATCACCAGTAATATTTCCCTATACTTGCAGTTCTAAAATCAGAATTGTGTAAGCTAAAAAAAAAAATATTTTAAATAAAAAAAAAAAAAAAAAAAAAAAAAAAAAGAGACCCTCCCTCCTTTTAATTGAATAATATCTTTGATATTTTATCTAAATTCATCATATATTTGAGAACTAATATTCCGTATATCTTGTTTGTGTCTTTATAATTGCAACTATTAATGTCTTGTTTTACCTAGTATCTTGATAGTCCTGTTTTGGATAAACATGCCTTCCTGCAGCAAAGACTGAAGGCAAAGATGTGTAAATAATACTTGTAACCATCCTCAAGACTTCAAAACATTCTAAAAACATTAGCTTAGCCTTATGTCACCCCTTCCAGGTAACATTATAGATATTCTAAAACCAGGGCATTCTGAATATGAATTCTTTTGTATAAAGAATACCTCTTGCTTTTGTATAAAAAATGTACTCAACAATACAGCCCAAATTTACATATTTCTACCTCTGTACTTCATTCACAGGGCAATACTTTGGCCACCCTTCAGTTTAGGCATAATTGCCACTTTGCTCCCATTGCTAACCCTCCTCTGATCTTCCCAATAGGCAATGTTCCCACTTCAGAGCAATCTCAACTGTTGTCCCAGTAAACACATCATGAAACGCGCTCTTCCATCTTCCCTTTCTCAATCCTCAAACAAGCAGCAAGCCTTAAAAGCTCCCACCACGCTGGCTCTCCCTACAGGCTTTCAGTAACCTTGCACTTCTCTGTAGCAGCACCTCTCACGCTCCCTCGTTGGAGTGGCAGGATGCCCTGCCAGACTCATGGCAATGCCAACAGCTCCCACTCACCGACACCTCCCCGTGGAGCTTACATTTGCAAGGAGAACAAATTAATCACACCATCTACACCATGTTCTAAACAATATACCATTTTCACTTGCTTCTTACTTCAGGAAAAAAATGACCTGCTTCATTCGTATCCAGTGACCACAGCACGGTATAAAAAAAAAGAAAAAAAAAATTGTCCTAAGCTAGAATCAGGATGCTTTCAACTAAGCTACATCTTTATGAAAAACACATATCACCTCAGTCTCTCAAAACAAACACTGAAACCTGTCCAATACCACCAGTGATGACCTTTTACTACTCTTTCGCTATACAAAACAGCATAAAGACTGAATTCACAGGCCTAATTTTGCAGGAAATCACTAACCAGCATCACAGTTTCAGACTAGAATGTGTATTATTCTAGATTTTTTAAGGGCAATATTAAAGAACTTGTAACTTAGAAAAACTCAGTCAAAACAGATGAAAACCTTTGATCTTTATCTGATCATCTACAAGTGAAGTTCAAGAGTTAGCTGTTTCAAACAATATTGTAGGACAAAAAACGTTCTTCAAACATAGACAGCATCATAATAAAGGAGTAAAATACATATGCAACACTTGCATCTAATACAGCCAACAAGAGTTTTTAGATATGGCAGAAGTTGATACACGACTTGATTTCTATCCAAGGATTGTGGACACAAGCAAGAAGGTGATGGCACTTCAGCAGAAGACAAAGCCTGGACTCTGCTTCCCTGACCCATCTCACCTTTCCCTTTTCCTGCCTTGCCTTCCTTCTTTGCCTGAAGGTAAAATCTCTGCAGTTTCACATTAATAACTATCAGGACCAAATACAAAACTCAAGTACTTGAGGTCAAACACCTTGATTTGGATAGTCTGAAATGTGGTTTAGATATTACCAAGATAGGCATGAGATCTAACGCACTTTTGTAAAACCAGGTTACAGTCTTGAAAAAGGAAAACTGTTGTCTCAGTGTAAGTAAATAAACAAAAGAAGTAAATCTCTAAAGCTCTGAGTCAGGCAAAATTAGATTCCAGTGTAAGTTTTACCTAAAAATATGACATTGTTTCAGCACAACAGAAATTACCTTGTTCATAGCAATAATAATATTCTGCTTAAAAAAGAACCACGATATAGGAAAATTGGTTTGAAATCACACATTTTGAACTCACATATGCTCTGAGAGAATTCATTAAAATTACAATACTTAGTATAATTAGCATTTTCATTGAGGCAACCAATGCAATAAAAAAATAAGTAAAAAGCTTTCTCAGTTAGAAGATGAACCACCTGACCAGTCACTAACACCCAGCCCCTTCATGTTCCTTGTACACAAAAAAGGATATTCCACAATTCCACAGAAATGACTACTCAGTCCCTTGGGGACCCAGGGAAGAAAGATGCTCCTACACAATTCTCTGGCAGGAGGTAGCAGTTCAAAACTCCTCCATTTCCATGATTCCAAGCCCTTTCTTGACTTCTGTCTTCTTAAACCACACGGTGGAAAACTGGCATCATCAAATCTCACCCAACTGCTGGGACAGGAAGAGCAGACCACAGAACTGGTGTTAAGATGCACTTTTGAAACTCTACCAGTGTTAGGACTTGGAAATATATTTCAAGTCAAGTCAAGCCACAGAATAACAAACCCCAAGCCAAAAGTCCATCTGCCAGAGGCAGGAGCAATTCTGCACTCCCAGGAATAGGAAAGGCTTCAGAAACAACCAGCTGAGTGAAGAAAAAAACATGAAAGCTTGAGAGGTTATGAAAAATTTGAAAAAGAACTTTACTAGCAATTATTTTCTTCATATGTACATATACAGTTTGACAAAAAAAAAAAGAAAAAGGAAGAAATTCAGACTTCTCTTTAAGAATCCTTGGATTTAAATATATATATTTATTAAAAAGAGACATTGACTCTATGGCCAAGACATTATGCGTCTCAGAACAGGTTTTTACAGCCATGTTATAAAAACCCCTTAGCAAAGCAGTTATGCACTAGACTTCAAACACATGTACTCCAAGAATGACACTGGTGTGGAGGATCTTGTTTTACATCCATTTATTTTTGTCCCTCAGCAATTATAGCATAGTTTCAATACATTTCTAAAGTTATAGAGAAATACCAGGGCAACTAGAGTACATACAAGCCAAAGTTAAAATGGTAGACAGCTGAATTAAAAAACAAAAAATAAAATAAAAAAACAACAAAAAAACCCCAAACAAAACAAAAAGAAGTATGCATTCAGCAGGAAATCTACTATACTTCATTCAGTTTAGGCTTTGTTCTTTAGGGAACAAGGTGCTAACGTGCCATTTTCTCATAAAATGAATCATAATTGCTTCCAAAGAGTTTCCGCTGAAAATGGTGGAAGCAAATAAGTGTAACACTAAACTTTCTCCTATAAACTTAGAAGCAACACTTTCTTGAATCAATTTCCACCCTCCAAACACCACTGCTGCTTTTCTTACATGAACTCACTGTTTTATTAAGGCATAATTGCCCTGAGCAATATGCTGGAAATTAGCCAAAAAGCCTAACAATTAGAGGCAAGCACCAAGTAATTTTTTTTTTTTTATTGACAAATTTTGAAATCTGTTTTGAAACTCACCTGTACCTGGGAGTAGCACTTGAGGAAAAAAAGAAAATATTGCTTTTAATTCCTTTAAGTAGAATGGCAGTGTTAGTTTCCCCCTTCTCCTTCCAGGCTAAAGTTTTCAAGACAATCATTGAGGTACCAAAGTAGGACCAGCATACCAAGACCTAAGTGGGACATCTGTTCAAGAGCTTAATTTTTAAGCAGCTCACCATAAAAATTTCAGTGTCCCAGCCTAAGCAATTTAAATTAAATCTTATTTTCCTCAAGACGCAAGACCCTCATACGCTGGATACCTCTGGTCTTAAAAGCAAGATGGAGCCTGGACAGGAGAATCCTACACTGTACATGCTCAGCTGCCTTCCAGTCTTCTTTTTAAAGCCAGAAAAGCCTACAAATTACCTGGAGCACTGCACACTTTCTCTGTAAAATGCACAGTACTAGAGAGTCCAGATCCAGGAAGGTACTTTTCAAAGCTAGTGCTAACAGCACACATGACTATCTCTGTACAAATTTAGGCAATACTGGCTAGTTCCTTTAAGCTACCAGAGTATCCATAAAAGAAAGACAACCAATTTATACATTTTATTCACATTTATTTTTCGCTTTTAGTGTGCTCACAGAAAATTAGAACACCTTAAGCAGGAGTTTAATAGCAATTTTTGTAAGCAAAGTTACATTCCATCTCTAAGTCAAATTGGTCAAAGCTTCTCCAGTATTTACAAAAACATGATAGACAAGATGCTACACAAAAAAAAACATTGCATCTGAAGAGTTTTCCTTTATTTTCAAAGACAACTGGAAAAGAAAGCATTGTCTGCTGTAATCAAAAACATACCACAGTATAAACAGTAACCATTCCACTTATCACAGCTTGGTTGAGTTTAAAATTTGTGTTTAAAAGGTCCAAGATGACTGCAGTTTTACAAAAATGGGCAGGGTGGAAAGAGTTGCAAACTTCATGTGCTTCTGGATATCAAGATTTGTTTTTTTTATACAATAGTCACAGTTAAAAACACCCTGCTGGTAATACATAATTACACTTTATTAAGGTCATAAACCAGCAATAAACAATAAAGCCTATACAACTTGTATTTCTACTTAATCACTGACTGATACAGCTAACATGAGATAAGTGAAAAGTTCCTATGGTTTAAATGAATTCCTAAGACTATGATCTCTTTATCTGGGTATTGATTTTTATTTTTTTTTTCCTTTTTCCTTTCCTTCTTAATCAAGACTTGTAGTGTTGTAAACCTTATAGAACATCTGCCTCACAAAATACATCGTAATAACTTTCTTTTAAAAAAAAGACTAACCCCTTACATTATTTCTGGCGGGGCGCGCTCCCGGCAAGGGCTGCGCGCCCCGGGTTCCCCACTGCGGCCCCTGTCACTTCATTTGATATCCCTTATTGACCCACCCATCTCCTTCATATATGGGCATGTCCATAGACCGATCGGCAAAAGTTTTATAATATGAAGAGAGTTGCAAAGTATGAAATCAAAAAATAAACGAACAGAAAAAAAAAAAAAAAAACAACGAAAAAAGAAACCGAACCAACCAAAACAAAACATTAATACTGATGAAAAAAAAACCCCGAAAAACCCAAAATATAGAGGATGGGAGAGGAAGGCGGAGGGGAGCCCCCCTTCGCCCGTTGGAATGGCGGCAACACATAACGATTTGAGATGGGAGCTGCGGGGGGAGAGAAAAAAAAGAAACGAGACATCTTTTAAATCAATCCCTGGTTGTAGACAAGTTCTCCGAGACCAGTACCTGGCACCACTCCAAAAACAAACAGGGGGGAAGAAAAGTCCGTCGGCGAGGGGCGGCGGCGGCGCTGACTACTCCGCCG